>JAFELL010003445.1:0-13772 GCA_019059645.1 Caranx melampygus
AACCAGACACCGACCACAGCTGGATGACGTCTGCAACATCTGGAACGTGACGCAGCTCGCAGCATTAATAACTGATGCACAGGAAGTGGTCGTCAGTTCCTTCTTCTTTTTTCAGATTCAGCATCATCTGTCAGTGACAGAGCAGGAAACAGGAAGTGAGGCCTTTGGAGTTATCTGCTGCCTTTCGAGATAAACTTGTCCAAATTGTTTTAATGAACTACACACTGATCAGGTGTCAGGTTCTGGTTGCCTGGTTACAGGATTCAGGTGACACCTAAGTACACACCTGTCAGCCTCTCTCCAACGACTTTACCAAGAACATAATCTTTATTATCACACACACACTCACCTGGATATGTTGTGTATTCCCGTGTGCATTCACTTCCACACTCACACATCACTGGAGCCGCGGTGGTTGTGTCTTGGTTGGCCCAGTACGACACAAAATGGTGTGTGTGTGTGTGTGGTGTGTGTGCTGTCCTGTAGGGCCACACAGCTCTCGTGAACATATGGTGATTTACATACACAACACACACACTGCATCACCGCAAACAGCAGCTCAACTCTGCAGCTCCTGTGAGATAATGAATTAAGTGAGAAGCATCACGTCCTCCTTTTTCCTGTATTTAACACACACACACCACACACACACACACACTCACACACACACACGCACACACAAGGTTGCAGTATATCCTCCTGCCAGATAAACTGTTCCCTTCATCTCTGCAGAGCTCCCTGGATACATCTTATCATATATGTTCTCAAACTGCCACACTTCTGTATGAGCATGTGTGTGTGTGTGTGTGTGTGTGTGGTCCTGTAATAATGTGAACACACACACACATACACCAGGCACACACACACAGCTGTTACTGCTGGCTGTGTGGAGGATGTACAGTCAGGTAAAAAGCCTGAGAGGGATTGGGGAGGATTTGTGATTCGTCACATGCTCGTAGCACAGGATGTACAGTCAAATGTAAAGTGACAAGCATCGCAGGACTGTGGAGAGACAACAAAACCAATGTGCAGGGAACGATAGGAAAAACAGATGTCAATATTAAGACAGCGACAACAGGACATGATGTTTCCCCCCACAATAAACACAGGGTTTAAATAATAACGCTGTGTCCCTGTCCCATCCTGGTATTGTCATTAATTCCAGCAGAAATATTCTTAACCATTTATTTAGCATCTAAAGAATTAGCTTCAAGTGTCTTTGTGTTATTTTGTGTCTCGTTGTGGTGTTTTGGTCTTATTTTTAGTCGCCCTGCATCTCTGGAGTGAAGCGCTAAAGCAGTTTAGCCATTTAGCAGTGTAGCAGTTTAGCAGTGTAGCTGTTTAGCAGTGTACTTGTTTAGCGCTACGACAGTGTAGCAGATTAGCATTAGCTGTTTAGCAATGTAGCAGTGTAATAATTTAGCACTAACAGTTAACGGTGTAGCATAATAGTGTAGTGGTTTGACAGTGTAGTAACATAGCGGTTTTAGCTGTTAGCCGTTGGGCAGTGTAGCAGTTTAGCAATATAGCCATGGTAGTTTAGCCGCTTAGCGTAACTAGTGTAACAGTTTAGCGATGTAGCATTGTAACAGTTTAACAGAGTAACAGTTTAGTTTTTCTATCCATTGGGCAACGTGGCAGTGGCTTAGCAGTGTGTGGCAGTTTAACAGATTAGCAGTGGAGTAGTGCAGATGTTTAGTGGTTGGGAATGTAGCAGTGTAGCGGTGTATGGTGTGTGTGTGTGTGGTGTGTTGTGTGTGGGCAGACTGGAGGCTGTAGCAGCAGCTGGAGTTGGAGGAGGAGCTCCACCCTGACACTGATGGATGTGCGAGGACACACGAGGACAACAGCGTTGGGGGACATCATGTCTGCAGCAGCCGATCGATCGTCCTTCTCCCTGTGACGACAATCTCCTCGACCTGATGGAGTCAACAGGGACCACCTGTGCCCCGGCTCTCTCACCCACCCTTCCTCTACACTCGTTTATGATTTTGTCGTATGTGCCTCTTCGTCTTTTCTTAACCTCATTCGTTTCCATTTCCTTTTCTATTTACTCTCCATCTTCTCTGCGCCAGAGCCACTGTTTGGTTTAATAATACCTTCCCCCTTCTTATTCTGCACTTGGCTCTAAAAGCTAGTTTCCCTCTCTCTCTCTTTCATTTCGTCTTTATTTCATCCATCACCACTCTCCCTTTTATTTTCCCGTCTCACACCATCTCACTGTGTTTTTTCTTCACATGTAAAAACAGCTGGCTTTCATGCCTGGGCCTCCTCCTGTTCTCCATCTTCTCTCTGTGGCAAACAGCATCCTGCAGAGAGCTGTGTGGCCAAGTACCCACACACACCTGCGCGCACACATACCTGCACACAGTCCACACACACACACACACCACACACATACCTGCACACAAAGTGATGATGATGTGTTCTTCTCCCAGATACCAAAGAGTAATTGAAACAGTGTTGATTCTTTTGTAAACATTAAGTCATTGAATCAACACTGAAATCTGACCTTGATTCTACATTAGTTTTCACCCTCAATTAATATTAGAGAGACAGGAAACTTAGGGTCGGGCCAGTGTGGCGCCAGGGACCAACAGAGACCAGCCCACCAGAGCCAGTACCAGGACCATACTGGAACCTGGATGGGAGCAGAACCAGGAGCAGGACCGGTACGGGAACGCAAACCGGTACTGGAACCTATCGGGTTCACATTGGCTGTTAGTGAATGAGTCTAGTAGCTGAAAGGGTCCAGATGGTGTGATAGCAATGGGAGAGGACCAGGACCAGGACCAGGACATAAACTGACTTGATGATGTGACAATGGGACACTCACACACTAAATCATATAGAGTCTATGGTCTGTAAGAGACCAGACTGGAACTCATCCATTCATGAGTGACCCGTCCGTCTTCCCTGGTCCCGGTTCCGGTGACGGGTCCAGTTCTGCTCCCGATTCCGGTTCGGATACGGGTCCGGTTCTGGTACCGGTACCAGTTCTGCTCCCGGGCCGGGTTCGGGTACCGGTCCCGGTTCTGGTACCAGTTCCGATTCTGGTACCGGTACCCGAACCCGGTTGTTTATGTGTATGGGGCTGACTGTCTCCGTTCGTTCAGGCCGCCGGTGGTCAGATCTGCCCCATTAGTTTCACAGCGACCGGCGGCTATGGGCAGCTGAGCCATCGCCCCTCGCTTCCTGGTTTGTGTAAGCCCTGTGTATGTGTATGGGGCTGACTGCCTCCGTTCGTTCTGTGCCGCCGTGGTCAGATCTGCCCCTATAGTTTGACCGCGACCGGAGGCTATGGGCAGCTGAGCCATCGCCCCTCGCTATCTGGTTATGTGTAAGCCCTGTGTATGTGTATGGGCTGGCTGCTGTGGTCATATGCCCCATTAGTTTGACCGCGACCGGTGGCTATGGCAGCTGAGCCCCCGCCCCTCGCCTCCTGGTTATATGTAAACCCTGTGTATGTGTATGGGGCTGACTGCCTCCATTCATTCAGGCCGCCGTGGTCAGATCTGCCCCATCAGATTGACCGCGACCGCAGCTATGGGCAGCTGAGCCATCGCCCCTCGCTTCCTGGTATATGTAAGCCCTGTCTATATGTATGGGCCTGGCTGGCTGCCGTGGTCAGATCTGCCCCATTAATTTGACCGCGACCGGCGGCCATGGGCAGTTGAGCCTGCCGTGGTCAGATGTGCCCCATTAGTTTGACCGCGACCGGCGGCCAGGGGAAGCTGAGCCCCCGCCCCTCGCTTCCTGGTTTGTGTAAGCCCTGTGTATGTGTATAGGGCTGACTGCCTCCGTTCGTTCACTGCCGCCGTGGTCAGATCTGCCCCATCAGTTTGACCGCGACCGGCAGCTATGGGCAGTTGAGCCATCGCCCCTCGCTTCCTGGTTATTTGTAAGCCCTGTGTATGTGTATGGGGCTGGCTGCCGTGGTCAGATCTGCCCCATTAGTTGACCGCGACCGGCGGCTATGGACAGCTGAGGCCCCGCCCCTCGCTTCCTGGTTTGTGTAAGCCCTGTGTATGTGTATGGGGCTGACTGCCTCCCGTTCGTTCTGTGCCGCCGTGGTCAGATCTGCTCCTTTAGTTTGACCGCGACCGGCAGCTATGGGCAGCTGAGCCATCGCCCCTCGCTTCCTGGTTATATGTAAACCCTGTGTATGTGTATGGGCTGACTGCCTCCGTTCGTTCAGTGCCGCCGTGGTCAGATCTGCCCCTATAGTTTGACCGCGACCGGAGGCTATGGGCAGCTGAGCCCCCGCCCCTCGCTTCCTGGTTTGTGTAAGCCCTGTGTATGTGTATGGGGCTGACTGCCTCCGTTCGTTCACTGCCGCCGTGGTCAGATCTGCCCCATCAGTTTGACCGCGACCAGCGGCTATGGACAGCTGAGGCCCCGCCCCTCGCTTCCTGGTTTGTGTAAGCCCTGTGTATGTGTATGGGCTGACTGCCTCCGTTCGTTCAGTGCCGCCGTGGTCAGATCTACCCCTTTAGTTTGACCGCGACCGGCAGCTATGGCAGCTGAGCCATCGCCCCTCGCTTCCTGGTTATATGTAAGCCCTGTCTATATGTATGGGCCTGGCTGGCTGCCGTGGTCAGATCTGCCCCATTAGTTTGACCGCGACCGGCGGCCATGGGCAGTTGAGCCTGCCGTGGTCAGATGTGCCCCATTAGTTTGACCGCGACCGGCGGCCAGGGGAAGCTGAGCCCCCGCCCCTCGCTTCCTGGTTTGTGTAAGCCCTGTGTATGTGTATAGGGCTGACTGCCTCCGTTCGTTCACTGCCGCCGTGGTCAGATCTGCCCCATCAGTTTGACCGCGACCGCAGCTATGGGCAGTTGAGCCATCGCCCCTCGCTTCCTGGTTATTTGTAAGCCCTGTGTATGTGTATGGGGCTGGCTGCCGTGGTCAGATCTGCCCCATTAGTTTGACCGCGACCGGCGGCTATGGACAGCTGAGGCCCCGCCCCTCGCTTCCTGGTTTGTGTAAGCCCTGTGTATGTGTATGGGGCTGACTGCCTCCGTTCGTTCTGTGCCGCCGTGGTCAGATCTGCTCCTTTAGTTTGACCGCGACCGGCAGCTATGGGCAGCTGAGCCATCGCCCCTCGCTTCCTGGTTATATGTAAACCCTGTGTATGTGTATGGGCTGACTGCCTCCGTTCGTTCAGTGCCGCCGTGGTCAGATCTGCCCCTATAGTTTGACCGCGACCGAGGCTATGGGCAGCTGAGCCCCCGCCCCTCGCTTCCTGGTTTGTGTAGCCCTGTGTATGTATGGGGCTGACTGCCTCCGTTCGTTCACTGCCGCCGTGGTCAGATCTGCCCCATCAGTTTGACCGCGACCAGCGGCTATGGACAGCTGAGGCCCCGCCCCTCGCTTCCTGGTTTGTGTAAGCCCTGTGTATGTGTATGGGGCTGACTGCCTCCGTTCGTTCAGTGCCGCCGTGGTCAGATCTACCCCTTTAGTTTGACCGCGACCGGCAGCTATGGGCAGCTGAGCCATCGCCCCTCGCTTCCTGGTTATATGTAAGCCCTGTCTATATGTATGGGCCTGGCTGGCTGCCGTGGTCAGATCTGCCCCATTAGTTTGACCGCGACCGCGGCCATGGGCAGTTGAGCCTGCCGTGGTCAGATCTGCCCCATTAGTTTGACCGCGACCGGCGTCCATGGGCAGCTGAGGCCCCGCCCCTCGCTTCCTGGTTTGTGTAAGCCCTGTGTATGTGTATGGGGGTGACTGCCTCCGTTCGTTCACTGCCGCCGTGGTCAGATCTGCCCCTTTAGTTTGACCGCGACCGGCGGCGGCTATGGGCAGCTGAGCCATCGCCCCTCGCTTCCTGGTTTGTGTAAGCCCTGTGTATGTGTATGGGGCTGACTGCCTCCGTTCATTGAGGTCGCCGTGGTCGGATCTGCCCCTTTAGTTTGACCGCGACCGGCGGCTATGGGCAGCTGAGCCATCGCCCCTCGCTTCCTGGTTATATGTAAGCCCTGTGTATGTGTATGGGGCTGACTGCCTCCGTTCATTGAGGTCGCCGTGGTCGGATCTGCCCCTTTAGTTTGACCGCGACCGGCGTCCATGGGCAGCTGAGGCCCCGCCCCTCGCTTCCTGGTTTGTGTAAGCCCTGTGTATGTGTATGGGGCTGGCTGCCTCCGTTCGTTCACTGCCGCCGTGGTTAGATCTGCCCCTATAGTTTGACCGCGACCGGAGGCTATGGGCAGCTGAGCCATCGCCCCTCGCTATCTGGTTATGTGTAAGCCCTGTGTATGTGTATGGGGCTGGCTGCCGTGGTCAGATCTGCCCCTTTAGTTTGACCGCGACCGGCAGCTATGGGCAGCTGAGCCATCGCCCCTCGCTTCCTGGTTATATGTAACCCTGTCTATATGTATGGGCCTGGCTGGCTGCCGTGGTCAGATCTGCCCCATTAGTTTGACCGCGACCGGCGGCCATGGGCAGTTGAGCCTGCCGTGGTCAGATCTGCCCCATTAGTTTGACCGCGACCAGCGGCTATGGACAGCTGAGGCCCCGCCCCTCGCTTCCTGGTTTGTGTAAGCCCTGTGTATGTGTATGGGGCTGACTGCCTCCGTTCGTTCAGTGCCGCCGTGGTCAGATCTACCCCTTTAGTTTGACCGCGACCGCAGCTATGAGCAGCTGAGCCATCGCCCCTCGCTTCCTGGTTATATGTAAACCCTGTCTATATGTATGGGCCTGGCTGGCTGCCGTGGTCAGATCTGCCCCATTAGTTTGACCGCGACCGGCAGCTATGGGCATTTGAGCCATCGCCCTTCGCTTCCTGGTTATTTGTAAGCCCTGTGTATGTGTATGGGGCTGGCTGCCGTGGTCAGACCTGCCCCTTTAGTTTGACCGCGACCGGCGGCTAGGGCAGCTGCGCCCCGCCCCTCGCTTCCTGGTCCAGCGGTGACGTGATGGGCATTGCCTGTGTATGCCGTGTATGTGTTTTTGAGTCCAGACTAGCGCTCCAGACCGATCTGTATCACAGTGTATATGACTGAGGCTAAATCTCTGGTGGTCTACCATGGCCACCAACACTCCAGTCCCGTCCCTGAACAGACAGGTGAGAGAGAACAGAGACTGCAGAGTCAGTGAGAGACAGTGGTAGGAATTGGTGAGGAGTGACACACAAGCAGTGTAACCTGTGCCAGATGATTCTGTAACATGGCTCTGTGTCACCATATTCAACTATAGACTGTGCTGCAGTTGTTTCTGTTCACAGTTACACTACTGTGTAAATCCACAGATGTTCTCTGTGTGGCCATGATTGTTATGTTGGTGCTTCAGAACTGAACTGAACTTCAGGACTGGCTTTAAGGACGTCAGTTGTTAGTGAGTGAGTGTGAGAGCCTGAAAGGGTCCAGATGCTGTGATAGCAATGGGACAGGACCAGGACCAGGACCAGGACCAGGACATAAACTGACTTGATGATGTGACAATGGACACTCACACACTAAGTCATATAGAGTCTATGGTCTGGAAGAGACCAGACTGGAACTCAGCCATTCACGTGAGGGACCAGCCCAGGGACACAAGGGCCCACTTTCCTTCCACCCGTTCTGCTCCCGGTCCCGGTTCCGGTACAGGTTCCGTTTCTGGTAACGGGTCCGGTTCTGCTCCAGGTTCCAGTTCTCGTAATGGGTCCGGTTCTGGTTTCGGTACCGGTTCTGCTCCCGGTTCCGCTTTTGGTACCGGGCCCGGTTCTGGTACCGGTTCCGATTCTGGTACCGGTACCGGTACCTGAATCCGGTTCCGGTTCTCGTCCCGATCCCAGTTCTGGTCCCCGGAACCGGGACCAGAACCGGGCCTGGCACCAGAACCGGTATCAGAACCAGAACCGGTACCAGAACCGGGATCGGGACCGGGACCAGAACCGGAACCGGTACCAGAACCGGTACCAGAACCGGTATCAGAACCGAAACCGGTACCAGACCAGAACCGGGATCGGGACCCGCGATCAGGACCAGTACCAGAACTGTGATTGGGATCAGGAAGTCAGTGTCGAGTTGACTTGTGACTGAAAGTGAGGGACATAGACTTGATGATGTCATAATGGGAGACACACTTCATGGACGAGAGCTAAGTCTATAGTTTCTATGGTCTGGAAGAGACCGGACTGGAATTCAGCCATTCATGTGAGGGACCAGGCCGGGACACAAGGGTCCAATTCCCTTCCTCCTCTCAGGCCCAGAACCCTGACTGACAACATCAGCTAAGTGAGCGAGTGTGAGAGCCTGAAAGATGATGTGATAGGAATGGGACACCTCCCAGAGAGATGAAGTTTGCCGACAGCAAATGTCTCTAATTGAAGCGACTTCAGCAACCACTGCACGATAGCCAATACTGCTGTCTGTGGGAGCATGAGCTAACCACGGTCACTCATAGCCACAGATAATGCTCTGAACAGCACCAAACTTTGTCCACAGCACAGATAGGGTCCTCACACATAAAACCAGGCATCAACCATCTGCTAGTTTTGCCTGGTTTCTATAGAAAAGAGACGTAAACAGAATTCACACACTCGCCCATAGAGCATGGTTACATTTACGCCGGAATATCCCTTTAAATCAAGACTGTCTACACATACCCAGACAAAGGTGAACATGCAGCTACACCTCACAGACCTCTGCAAAAGGTAAACACAAGCCTCACAGGACAGTTTTGAGGTAAAGCACACACATACTGCACAGAGATGCTATAAGAGGAAACACAAGCTGTGTTTTCATGTTCACTAAGGGCAGTTTTAGTGAAATGACATTTGTAAAATGTTTGAGGGAGAAATGAAACAGAAACCTAAATGTTAGCATCAGGTTTACTGTGTTTGATCGTGTGTGTGTGTGTGTGTGTGTGTGTGTGTGTGGTGTTTGCATTGTCCACAGTCACGCGCAGTGATGTAACATGTAGCTGATGCTATAGCGCCCCCCTGAGGAGGACCAGTGTCACTAAGTTATATTTCATATACTGTACATACCTGCAGGTCATCTCCTCACTCTGACCGGGACTCAAAATAAAAGCATGTAAAGAAAGAAATAGTTGAAAATAATTAAGATGTAAAAAAAAAAAAGTGATTGTTCATCAACAGGTGACCATACAACGCAGCATTTAGAATTAGTTCCAAGACTTCATCATTGTCTTTGCCAACAACTGTTGATAGTGAACTGTGCATGAAATCTGATCACAAATCAATTCTCGTTAACATTTGATTTAATTGTAACTAATAAACGTATTCATCTACATGTTGTTGGAGTATTGATGGATATAATCAGCTGTTTCAATCTTAATGAAGAGAAGGTGTGATTGATCGCACACACCGTTCAGTCAATCGAAGAAGGAACGAGCAGACCTCATGTTTCATAGTCTTACATATAGTGGATGTTACAGGGTCTGTATGTGGAACGATGGGAACATGTTCACACTCACACACTCAGTCAGCTCGACCCTCCAGCGTGAACCCAGCAGAGCAGCTGCTGATTGCTGATGAGATGTTAAACTCAGCTGAGCAGCAGCACGACGGGACGACATCATCAAAGGTCAAGAGCCGACCACTTCACTGTCTGTGCTGGGAAAAGGGCAGATAGAGAAGCTGCTCCAGCTGAAGAGTTACTTCTATGTTTACACTGAATGTTCTTCTTTTTCATCTTCAACTCCTCTCATGTTTGTTAAAGTTTTGAATGTGGTGTTAATGACATAATGTGGAGCACACCAGCCGTTATTGAGCTCAACTGATTCATTTAAGCAGATAAACACATCCTCATTGGACTTACTCCACCACCATATCTAGGCCTACTTGACTGTGTTCCTCTTCTGCAGCATGTCACTCTCTGCAGCAGAATCTTACCTTTACTTCATCATTCAAACCTTTATTATGTTATACACTGATGCACGCTGCGCTGGGTAACGAGGCCTGAAGACACAGCAGGAGATGCAGATGAAGAAAAGTGTTTTGTTGTTGTCATCGAGAGTTTTGCCTTCCAGCAGCAGCTGCGTTCACAGAGCCTCAAGAATAAAACATAGGTAGTTCACTACAGAGACGGATAACAATAAAATAAAATATAAAATAAATATAGTTGGGGGGGGGGGGGGGGGGGGGGGGGGGGGGTGGGGGGGGGGGTGGGGGGGGGGGGGGGGGGGGGGGTGGGGGGGGGGGGGGTCCAATGGAGAACCACTTTTAGCATCAGTGACACAGATGCGGTTGAAGAATGAGTGTTTGCTGCCCTCCAGTGGCCGCATTGAGTGAGTACAACACTACGTTTGCTACAAAGAAGGTCCATCCACTATTATTTTTACATGGTGTGTAACAGTCACATGTTCTGGTCAATCTCTGATGTTGTGGGTCCAAGACGTCAGACGGTCGCTTAGTTAGGCTGGTTTGGATTATATCATGTAGCCTAATGTAGCTAAATGAAGATACTGTGACATTGGTATTTTTTTTATCAGAGTGTTGGGTGATTTACTTTAACAACTGAAAATACGACGTTTTCTTACTTTATTTGGTTTCTGTTTCTTCCTTAAGATTACCTGTATCTTTCCTGTGTATTTAATAACAACAACAAACGCGCCATACCGCACCTGAACGTCATAATACGTCCATGTTTAACACTCGCGCCGTCAGTGCAACACTAACGTTGTTACACAGAGAGAGAGAGAGAGAGAGAGAGAGAGAGACGTTGAACAGAACGAGGGCGAGACCTGCTGGACACTTTTTGCTTTGTGTTGCCATGACAACTTCCTCTCCCGCCGGAACAAGAAGTCGTTACTGCTGGTAGAGAAATAACGTGTCGCCTCCTGGTGGCAGCAGAGGGAAGAACACAATTATATTATATGTTATGTTATGTTATGTTGGAGTCCCAGAATAATCTAAAACAAACAAACAAACAATAAACAAACAAACAAACTAGTGTCTTATAAACACAAAGATATTACACCTGATGATAATTGCAGCTCTATAGTTCTAACTACCTTAAATGAAATGTAGACTATTTATTACTATATTATATCAAATCTTTTTCTCTACTCCTTCTACTTCTTGACTATGGGTATTTCATCATTACAGGGAGTTATTTATATTTATAGTTTTATATATATGTTTAAATGCAAAATAACATTAACATAAGATTTTAGTTTCTATTTTTTGTGGTGCCTGCCATATGTTGAGGCCTTATCTTCACAGCTACACCCCTGTTGGAGTAGAAGTCTTACATACAAGCTTTTCATTTGTCTTTGATGCAGAACCTAGCTATGGAAAGTAACTGGTAACTTCAGGTGTCGAATAAATTACATTACATGTAAGTAAATGACAAAGACAGACTATACTGTGAGTATGTGAGACATGGGAGTGCAGAGTGGCTGCACTGGAGGATCAGTCTGTTATTTACATTCATGGATTAAGTCCTGTTTTTATCTGCAGGCTCAAATGAATGGGCGGCTGCACCGGGGCTGCCGGGGGGGCGCTGTTGTCGCTGTCCATACCCATAAGCGGGGGAGTGAGAGGTGCATGAAATGGAGAAAAATGGCGGATCATGTGCAGGTAAGCAGAGGTTTCATGTTTTTGTAACCGTCAGTTTCTCCAGGAGCGTGAAAATGAGTCCGAGCGCGGATTCGTGTGCTGTGTTCCGGGCACGGAGGCTATGTGCGGCCGCTGCGTGCAGGAGGCGGCCGCTGCTGGTGCTGTCCGGCGGTAAAAGAAAGGATGTGGCCGCCTGTGTTGACTTGTGGCCTGCTGTCATTGCTCGGGCTGGCTGGATGCAGTGTAGCTTGTGCTGCTAGCTGCGAGGGGGATTTCAGGCTGTATAATGGGAACAGAAACCACGGAGCCCGCGGGTGAAGACCCGCAGGATCCCCGGTGTTTGTGCCGGTTGAAGGCAGCTCAGCACCGGCGTCACGGTGCGGGTTAGCGGCGTATTTGACTGAAGTAAACAATAAAAGAGGAAGGGCTGGCCGCGGACGGATAGCTGTCAGGCTAACACGGACTGTTGAAGTGTCAGTTTGGCGCCAGTGTGAACCACGTTGTGAATATTTATCACATTATAACCGACACAATGTCTTATATTCTCCCGCGCTTTGTGCCCACACGTTCACATATTCACTTGTTGTCCTGCTGAGCTAAAGCTCGCTGACCTTTAGCACGCTAGGCTAACGTTAGCTTGTGCCCAGACGTCAACTTCTCCCGCCCGACCCGTTGAAAACATGATTCGGTTTTGTTGGACTGTAGTCCAGTAAATCGGGCTCCGTGTCCTGGGGCTGCCCCCCCCACCACCACCACCACTCCCCGCGGCTGCCGGGGCCGGTGAACACCGAGCCGAGGTCACGGCGGATTTTGCACCGGGGGTTGTTTATGTGCGTTACCAGCAGTGCTGTTTTGTTTAGCTAGCCTGCCTCAAGCTAGCAGCTCCGACACATGTTGGGAATAACGAGGAGGAGGTGAAGGTGCAGTGATGGAGGTGCAGTGATGGAAGTTGAACTGCAGTGTTTCCCTCAGTGCTTTCACCTCTCCCCGCTGCTCCTCCATGATGTCCTGAAGCAGGTGAACACCTCGCTGCGTTAGCCGCAGATGCTAGCTCCGTGTATTGTTGTATTAGCAGCCTGTGGTGATCTCTTCATCACACACAGTAACTTATTTTGAAGCAGCCTCAGCCTCCATGATCAGACAGATCAGGTGCTGGTTGAATATATGACGTGGTTGACAACAACAGAGCGGTGGAGATGAGCAGCACCGGCTCCATGTGACCACCATCAGCAGCAGCATGGAGCCCGGAGCCTGGAGCCTGGAGCCTGCATGGAGCAGCTGCATCACTCTCTGTCTTTGTGGAAGTTTTCCAAACAAGTTGAATCAAATTTAACTCTAGCGCTCCAAAATAAATCAGACTGGAGAGATCTTATAATTAAAACCATCATTTTCACCATTATCTTTATTAAACTTGAGTTACAGTGAGGAGTGATGAAGACACCTAACGCTCTGTCACATTTATGGCTGCAGCAGCTCAGGATTCATTCCTACATAGATGTGATCTGCTCTTCGGTGCCTGCTGGTCTGAGACCATTATTCGTCTCCACTTTCAGCCCAAACCTGAAGTTGGTCTGTTCACTGTGAACCAGTAAATGTTTGGTTTTCTAACTGGGAGGGAAAAGTCACTTCATCATCGGAGAGTTTCAGATTCATTTCTATATTGATTGATTGATTAATTAACTAATGGATTTAATATTGGAATAGATTCGATTCGATCGTTTCAATTCCTCTGTTATTTCTTCTGTTTTTCTCTGCTGAGCGACGACACACACTGCTCTCCTCTGTCTCCGTCAGCGACTCAAACCTAAACTGTGTCTCTGATGTTTAATTCATGTCACAGAGAGACGTGTCCCTGTCCTTGTCCCTGTCCCTGTCCCTGGAGAATAAACACCTGTTTGTTGTTGTGGGAACCCACAAAGTGTCTCACAACGTTTGTCTCCGTTCTCCAGATATTTCCATAAGCCTCACACCGAGGGCTCAGGTGGTGACTGAGATGACGGCGGCATCTTTACATTAGTTTTTCAGAAACACAGATGAAACAATCGATTAATTATCAGCTGCTGAAAATCGTTTTAAATTACAGCCTGAAAAGTGAAATGATGCACCTGCTCCGTCGTCACTGTGACCGGAGTGAGTGAGGAGATACCAGGGGGTTTTCAGCCACGCCAGAGGCCCCAGGACTTCTCTGTGTGTGTGTGTGTTGTGTTTTTTGGACCCAGATTTACAGATAAGACAAAGAAACCACATCTGGTTGAGGATGATA
>JAFELL010003446.1:0-19865 GCA_019059645.1 Caranx melampygus
TCTTCTCTTCTTCTGTTCCTCCTCCTCTCTCTGCTGAGACTCTGAACTGTTGAGGACTGTTGCTTGCTCGCCCTCCCCTCCTGTCTCTCTCTCTCTCTCTCTTCTTTTCACTCCCTCGCTCTCTCAATGCGCATTTTCCCTCAGCTGCAGCGTCCAATCAGAGAGCAGGGACGGGAGCTTCAGCCCGCCCCCTGCTCTCTTGGAGCTGTCAATCAGGAGGATCCACAGAGCTGAATGTGAATGTGTGTGTGTGTGTGAGGAGACACGATCGGCTCCTCCACCGTCACAGCAGCTGATCAATAATCAATCAGCTCATCAATAATCAATCAGTCCAACAATATGTGAACAAGTCTGATTCACATCGACATGATGGTTTCTAGATTTTCATTTTAACCTGTGTTTTCAGTGTTCACACACAACACACACACACACACAGTACAACAGTGTGTGTGTGTGTGTGGTGTGTGTGTGAACACTTATATTAATTATCATTATATTAATATTTTCAGTTATAAATATTCTACATTTACTCTCAGTCAGAGCTGCTGCCCACACACTCACTGTCCCACATCACACACACACACACACACACACAACACACACAAAGAGAGATGATGATGATGATGATGATGGAGGTGAAGAGGTGACGCAGATTCATGTTGATCGCTCAGAGGCTGAGATGGAAAACTGAGACAAAAGAGTGGGAGAACGAGAGGCTTAGACACACACACACACACACACACACACAACACAACACACAAACACATTTGTTCAGCAGCCTGAGGTCATGAGAAGTGAAATTAATGCATCTCTCTTTTTCTCTTCACGGTCTGAAAATCACAAGCCAGGGATCCGTGTGTGCGGTGTGTGGTGTGTGGTGTGTGTGCGTGTGTGTGCGTGTGTGCGTGTGGCGTGTGTGCGTGTGTGTGTGTGTGTTACCTTCAGCAGATCTTTGGGGAAGTCTTTGCCATCGTTGAGACCTTCCAGGTTGGAGATGAAACTGACTGCAGGACATCCTCTTCCCCACGTTCTACACACACACACCACACACACACACACAGAGTTAGCATGCTAACGTTAGCAATAAACAGTGCAAAATGCTGCACCTGATTATTTTTTTCAAAATAAAAGCTGCCTGATTTTCTGATAACAGAGGAGATGGATGAAACACCTGGCAGGTGGAGTGGACAGAGGGGGAGGGGCTACAGCCTGTCAGTCAAACAGCTGATTGATCAAATATTAAGACTCACGTTTCCATGGAGATCTGTGTTCAGCAGCATCACAGCACAGGTCAGAGTGTGGACACTGTCTGAAAGACAGACAGGTGAGACAGACAGGTGAGAGAGACAGGTGAGAGGGAGACAATGTTACAACCGCAACAGATTAAATAATATTTTGAATTAAGTGAATATTACACAGACAGTCAGACAGATGGACAGGTGGACAGTCAGACAGAGGGACAGGTGAGCAGGTGGACAGGTGGACAGTCAGACAGATGGACAGGTGAGCAGGTGGACAGGTGAGCAGGTGGACAGGTACCTTCAGTGTCCAGGCTCTCTGGGTTGCTCTGTCTGTATCTCCTGGAGAAGTGAGCGAGGACTCTCTCTCTCTCCTGAGTCTCTCCCATCAGAGCGAACTGTCTCAGAAATGTCCTGAACACACAGTCATGACCTCATCAGTGACATCATCAGCTCAGCAGTCAGGACGGATTGGTTACCAGTGGCAACAAACCACTCAACGTCTCTCTTCTACTCTATTTTTTATGTTTCTAACATGATGATATAAAGAAGGAGGAGGAGGAGGAGGGGGGAGGGGGAGGAGGAAGAGGAGGGGAGGAGGAGGAGGAGGAGGGGGAGGAGGGAGGGGGAGGAGCTCACCTGAGCGCTGGTCGATGCTCATGCCTGTGAAGTTAAAGTGACTGAGATATCCTCGGCCACCATCTGGCTGAACTCGTTGCTACAGAGACGGAGACAGGAAGTGTTAACGAGGACAGAGGAGAGGCGTGGTTATCGAGCCTGTGATGTCACTCATGACGCTCACTCACTTCTTCCCCAGGTGTCGCGCCCACGTCTGATTTCCTGAAGCCGTCCAGGGTGTAGAGGCGTTTGGCGAGACGTTTGGCCGCCTGCAGGTCGGCCTTCATGCCTGGCCAACGCCTCGTCACTGCCGCCGAGCGCCAGACGCTCAGCCACGTCAGCCTGGGGGGGAGCAGCTCAGGAGGGGGGCGAGCGAATCCCTGGACGCTCCCTGACAACACACATACACACAGAGGTCAGAGCTCTCACTTCCTGTTCTGTCTCATGGTCCTGTTCACAGTTACTCCTGCTCACACACTTCACCATGGTGACGACGAACACAGCCCCACCCCCTGTACACAGCCCCCCCACACTGAGAGAGACACACAACAACAGCAGGTAAAGACAACAGAGGTGTGTGTGTGTTGTGTGTGTGGTGTGTGTGTGTGTGTGTGTCCTGAGCTGAGGACACGTCATCATTTCTTCACTTTTTCCTCAGCATCAGCAGTAACTCATCGACTGTTTCCATGGTAACGATGTAAACAGGAAGTTCGAACGGCTAACACAGAGTGACGGCTCATGGTGCAGCAGATTCCTCACAGTCACACATTTACACAGGTAACACTGCTGTGACATCACCAACACACCTGACCAAACCTTGGAGGACTCAGGACCAATCAGAGCTCCCTCCTGGTCACATGACTGTGCAGCAGATGAGTATTAACAAGCAGTGACTCTGTCCAGGTGATGTCACACGACTCCACCTCCTTCAGGTGCTCCTGCTTCTAGTGTGGAGCAGTTGGATCTGGTCCAGCTGTTAGTCTGATCCAGCTGTTGGTCTGGTCCAGCTGTTGGTCGGTCCAGCTGTTGGTCTGGTCCAGCTGTTGGTACGGTCCAGCTGTCGGTTGGTCCAGCTGTGGTCTGGTCCAGCTGTTGGTCTGGTCCAGCTGTTGGTCTGGTCCAGTGTTGGTACGGTTCCAGCTGTTGGTCCGGTCCAGCTGTTGGGTACGGTCCAGCTGTCGGTCTGATCCAGCTGTTGGTCTGGTCCAGCTTTGGTACGGTCCAGCTGTCGGTCTGATCCAGCTGTGGTCTAGTCCAGCTTTTGTCTGATCCAGCTGTTGGTCTGATCCAGCTGTTGGTCTGATCCAGCTGTTGGTCCGATCCAGCTTTGGTCTGATCCAGCTGTTGGTCCGGTCCAGCTGTTAGTCCGGTCCAGCTGTTAGTCTGTTCCAGCTGTTGGTCTGATCCAGCTGTTGGTCTGATCCAGCTGTTCTGTTCCAGCTGTTGGTCTGATCCAGCTGTTCCACAGTCTGGTTTTCAACACAGTCGTGTTCTCAGTCTCAGTCCAACACCATCACAACTTCTGCCTCGTCACTGACTCAGTCTATTTATAACCCCCCCCCCCTCCCCCCCAGGGGTCGATACAGAGTGATGAGTGTGAGGAGGAAGACAGTGAATGTAAACGCACCTCTCAGTGAGTCCGTCCTCCATCGCAGCCGCCGCTTCAAACACTGAGTCCTCAGCTCACAAAGAGGAAATGAGGTCAGAGAGTCTGAAGCTGCTACTTCCTCCCAACACATCCACTTCCCTCAGAGCCAGGTCACCACACACACACAACACCACACCACACACACAACACCAGGTGCTGTTAACAATACAGGTGACCCGTCACCATGGTGACGGGTCAGATGATCAGAGTCTGGGCTTCAACATGTTCTCAGCTCTGTCAGGTTGGTTTCTAATGTTCACTCTTTGTTTAGACTTGATAATCAATAATCAGCGATCAGTGACCAATGATCAGGAGCATGTGCACAAAAACATCTGACCTCACAACTGACCTCAGAACAGGGGGACAGGTATGACTGTAGTACTGCGTGTAGTACTGCTGAGGCTGTAGTACTGGTAGTACTGCTGTACTTGGTGGCTGATGTCCACTTCCTGTCCACTTCCTGTCCACTCCTGTCCACTTCCTGTCCGTCTCATTCACCAGGACTGAAATAACTCAGATCAACAGGACATCAGGAAGTCTTTGCTTCTTCTTGTTTGTTTTTACCCAGCAGCCACTGGGGCAGCTCCTCCCCTGACTTCAGCCCAACGTCCGATCCAGATCACTGGACCAGATCCTCCAGACCTCAGAGGGTCAGACCTGAACCTTCACTGATGATCATCAACTGATGAACTAGTCTCACTTAAAGCAACTTCAACTCTTCAGTGTTTCAACAACAACAACAACAACAACAAACACCAACAACAACAATCATCATCATCATCATCACGTCCTGGTTCTGATCCAAAGTATCTGAGACTCCATCAGCAGCTCATCCAATCAGAGCGCTCCGTCGCCACAGTCCTGCAGTTCCTCTGCCGACCCAGAGTGAGTCCCATCACTGATGAGTCCTGGTTAAAACGTGGCTCGGTGTCCACGCCGTTCGATTCCCTCTGCGCTCCGAGGAAGTTTCTTACTTTGATTTTAAATCTTTTCTCTGTTTTCAGTCGGTGTCATGATCGTTTTTGTTTTATCGTCTGAACTCTGAATCACAGAAGGAGAGACAAACACTGTGGACACCTGACTGAACACCCCTGTCTCTGAGCTGAGATGTTCGATCCAGCACAGAACGAGGGGGAGGGAGGGAGAGAGGGAGGGAAAACGAGGCAGAAAACACTGAGTCACTGACCAAAGAGAGAGAGAAAACAGGACGAGAGGAAAACGAGTCTGAGATTAAACGAGAGAAAAGAGGAGAGGTTGTTATTTTCCACCAGGGTGTGTCAGCTTCATTCATCCAGACCGAACCACAACACACACACACACACACAGCAGCTGTGTCCGGTCCGTCTCTGAACACCTTCCCTCCTCCCTCCGAGGCTCTCAGCTCATTGGTTCCTACTGAAACACCTCACATAAACAGGGACTATTCTCAGGCGGATTGATACACAACGCGCCGAATCACACCTCAGATCACATCCAACGTGTTTCCTGTTGGTCTGGGTTCATTGTACACTCATGTCCTTCATGTCCTCCATGTCCATCATGTCCTCCCAGTGGACGCAGAGCATCGTTTTGAGTTCGAGACAGGATTTCTGCTTGTCTCACTACTACGGTGGCCCAAAGGGCTCAAACCGCTGCAGCTACAAGATCAGAAAACAACTTCATCAGCTTGACAAAACCTCCCAACACAACAGGAAGTGTTTCTGGGGACACAATAAAGTGAGGGACCAGGCCAGGGACACAATAGCTTAGCATTAGCCTTATTCTGGGTGTCACTTTATGCGTCCCCAGAAACACTTCCTGTTGTGTTTGGGAGTTTGTGTCGCACTGATGCAGTTGTTTTCTGAGTTTGTGTGTTTTCTGAGGCTGCAGTGAGTTGACCCTTCAGGGCCACCGTAGACTACAGCACAGTAATGTGGTGTCAGTGTAAAACACAGCTCTGAACCAGGAAGTGATCCTGACACGTTCGTCTCTCTGATCTATAATAGATGCTCAGTAGAAGACTCTGCTCAGTGAACTTCCTCCTCCTCCTCTTCTCTCTGCAGAGCTCGCAGCTCGTTACAGATTCTGTGTTGAAGTGAAGCAGAGCGAAGCTCAGAGCCGTCCAGCTGCTGCTGCTGCTGCCGCTGCACCAGAACGGAGCCACAACCAGAACCACTGCAGCTCAGTGGCAGGTGTGAAGCTCCAGGTCTGAACCGGACCTGAGGGACCAGGACCACTGATCTCACATCTGGTCCTTCAGAGATCAAAGGCTCAGATCCACCAGGGTCCTTCAGAGTCACTCTGATCAGCCGATCAATTCATTGACAGGAACTTAAATGTCAATTCTGATCACTGACTGTTCTGACTCTTTCAGCAGGAAGGTGAATTAAAACAGCCAAGTTTCAATGTTTTCAATCGATCCATAAGAAAATGATCAATAACTATCGTTGTTCACATGTAGCTGAACGTCCAGTGGAACCAGAGCAAGAATCAAAACCGATCAATGAAACTGAGAAGAATCGAAACGAGGCCGTGGTTTAGTTCCACATCCTGAAGGTTTCACAGCGTGTGAAACAACACACAGAGCATCATGGGAAATCAGATGGAACACACACACACCACACACACACACACACACACACACACACACACACACACACAACACACACACACAACACACACACACACACACCTCCAGCTCATTTGTTTGTAAGTTGTAAAGAAAGATTTGAAACTTTTGACGACTTCCTGAGGACTCTTATTTTGGAGGGAACAGAGTTCAAAGACCTGCAGGCTTCTGGTGGTTTCAACTTCCCAACTCACTGTACACAGCCGGGTAGGGCGGGGCGTACAGGTACCTGTCCTCCAGAGCCCCCGCCCCCCAGCACAGCAGGTAGCTCGCCATGATGACGTGGCCCCGCCCACTCTCACGCCCAGCCCACTGTGATGTCAGCGGTCGACAGTCGCTGCCAAATCCAACATCCACATGGATCCTTCTGACCTAAGGAGGCGTCACCGAGGGAAATGGAACAACCTCGTCATGGAAACGTTAATCTGATGACATCACAATGACGCTCTGATGACCTCATGTTGTTGCAGCTGTAGCTCCGAGTGTTTCCTCCTCCTCAGCAGCAGCAGCAGCAGCAGCAGCCTCTCCTCCTCTGATCTGTCTTTCTCGTCTGGCTTTTCCTCTTCACCGCTTCACTGCTGTGTCAGCTCCTTCCTCCTCCTCCTCTCCTCCTCCTCCTCCTCCTTTTCTTTCTTCCACTCTTTAAAAACTTTGCCGCCGGCTTCTCTCAACAACTTCACCACACAAACTTTCTCTCTTCTCCCTCGGTCAGATCCTCTCCTCCCTCCCCTGTCGTCCATCAGCCCGGTTATTTTCCTCCACTGAGGGGAAGGAGCTTTGTGTTTCCTCCCTGTTTGACCCGGCAGGCCCCTCCCCCGTCTCTCCTCCTCCTCCTCCTCCTCCTCCTCCTCCCCTCTGTCCTCTCCTTCCCTCTTCCTCTCTTTGTCTCCTCTCACCTTCCTCTCACTCCACTGACTTTCCTTCAAGTTCGTCTCTGACACAGTTCTCCATGAAAACATCGCTGCAGCTGGAAATGAGGAAAACACTAAAAATATTCTTCTTAGTATATAAACATATATATCCTGGACTCACTCTGTCCCGGGGGGGGGGGGGGGGGGTTCAGTTGAGTTGCGCGGGGGAGTTGTCACGGCCTCTGACTCTGAGGTCCATGCTGTCAGCTCTGTGGGAGGTGTGACGGTACCAGGTCTGGAGCCGGGTCTCGGTGGTGCCGTGTCAGACCCTCATTCTCCTGGATCTGGATCCTGGACTCTGCTCATGTGTTATAATAACAACAGAGCTCAGACGCTCCAGGAACGTCCGTGTGTTTTAATTCCTAAACCAGCGGCCAACTGAGTGAAACCAGGTCAGAGGTCAGAGGTCAGGACTCCCAGACAACAGATGGAAAAGATCCACATGAATGATGAAGAGGAGGAGGAGGAGGAGGAGGAGGAGGACTTGTGTCTGTGTTCAGGGAGTGTCTCTAGTTTTCTGACAGGAGTGGGAGGTCTTTCTTTACATCCCGTCTCTGAGACGCTGGCTGAATGAATCCATCTGGAATTTCCCTCAATAGGCTGATAAACTGTGGTGTGTGTCTGTGTGTGTGTGTGTGTGTGTGTGTGTGTGTGTGTGTGTGTGTTGTGTGTGTGAGAAGAAGCAGCAGTCTCTGGGTGTGATCCTGTTTTTCATTTCCAAGTCTGTCGCCACAGCTCAAGATGTTTTCGACTGGAAACAATAAAGTTGTGTTTGAATTTGAATTGTGTGTCCACACCCAGGAGGAGACTCTGAGCTCGTCCATCTGAGACGCCGTCTGGTTCAAAAGACAAAACAGCTGTTTGACCGATGTTAACTCTGCTTAGTTCACATTTATTTCCTTTCGCTCTCAGTAAGAGAAAAAAGATGAATCTGTTGGAGACACTGGTAGCTAAAGAGCTGCTAATGCTAATGTCCAGCTAACCTTCAGAGAGAATAGTATTGAGCAGCAGTTTAGTTTCACCGGGATCTTTAGCCATTGTTGTGTTCACATTATAAGACTAGCTAGCTATTTAGCATGCTAACATCAGCAGAAGAAAACAAATGTGAACAAAAACAGAGTTAAAGTTGTTGTTGTTTACTGTTTGGTGTCCTAAATAAACATCTGCTAATGCTAACATTAGCTATGCAGCAATAGCTGCAACCCTGTAAACCCTGAAGATTACTGATGTCCACATGTGGCGGACAGTGACGTTACCATGACGACAGGTCCTGGAGACATCTGAGGATTTAAAAACTATTGATCTTCATGTAAACCTGTGAAAGGAGCGGGAAAACAAACAGCTGTTGTCACAACCGTCGCGTAGTTCACCTCAGCTCTGATCAGATTCTGGACCAGACTCTGGATCTGGATCAGATCCTGGACCAAACTCTGGATCTGGATCAGATCCTGGATCAGACACCTGACTGAAACTCTGACTGAATAAAACCAGCGTCTGAGACTCTGCAGCTCCAAACAAAGGTTTCCTGAATAATAAGATGCTGAGTCATGGTTAAATACAGAGTGTGTAATAGTAGAGCAGCAGAGCTCGGCTGAACCAACGCCCCCATCACAGCCCGGCTCAGGGCTAAAAGCAGACCTGGTCCCGGCCTCTCCGACCGGGACTCACGTCATGTGACCGCTGTGGTTAGTTCAAAGTAAAAGTGACCATGTGGAGTGGGCAGAGACGAGAGAGGCCGCGGAGCCAAAAACTGATCCCAGACCAGATCCAGAGGCCGCAGAGACTCTGAGATGGACTGAGACTCCAGACCTGGACCTGGTCTGAGTTTCATCTGGACCAGCAGAGACCCTGTTATGTTTTAAAAAAAGACAAACTAATGAACTGAAGCTGATCTGTCTGTTGACCTGACGACACCTGAAGGCCACATTGAGGTTCGACGACCATGACGACATGATGAGGATAAATACACGGACTGTGTGAGTGAATGAAGACACAGATGAGTGACGGAGCCACAAAGGTATAAAGTATTCTGGCTCTGGCTGCTGTGAGGAGCAACCAGTCTGACCAGCTGATGCTAATGCTAATGCTAATGCGACATGTGACCTCAGCTGGTCATGTGACCCGCGGTCTCTTCTCTTTTCTGTGTTTCTGCTTTAAACTCTGACACTGAGGCTCCAGGGAGTTAATCTGCCGTCACCGTGGTTACAGCAGCCAGACTGGCCGGGCTCCAGGTGTGATTGGCCGGCTGACAGGAGGTCAGGACCTGGTACAGGTGAGACGGGAGGAGTCAGGAGCTCAGAGACTCAGACTGGTGGTGTGACAGTCGTTTCCTCGCAGCTGCTGGTTCTCTCTTCTCTTCTTCACTGGCTCTATTTCAGTGCAGCTCTGAACCACGAAGGTCACGTCTACATGTATGTAAACGTCTGTAATTACTGACAGTCTGCTTTGTAATCAGTCAGAGACAGAAGGGAAAACTGGAGAGTGAATGGAGGACACATGAAGTAAAGGACACACGCTCACATATTAAACCATTCTAACTTCAGTCAGAATGAGTGTGAAGCAACGACTCATCATCTGACACCACAGCCCCAGAGCTGTGAGTGAGCCAGAGCTCAGCCAGAGTTCAGCCGGAGCTCAGCCAGAGTTCAACCGGAGCTCAGCCGGAGTTCAGCGGAGCTCAGCCGGAGCTCAGCCGGAGTCAACCAGATCTGAGCCGAAGATTTGATTCAGTCTGAATCTGTGACGCTGAACAAACTCACATCTGAATCGACGTCATAAATCTCATCACATATAAACAGGCACAGAAAAACCACCAGATAAACATCTGAAGAGAAGAAGAGGAGAAGAAGAGAAGAGGAAGGAGGAGGAGGAGGAGGAGGAGGAGGAGGAGGAGGAGGAGTCACAGCTTCAGCTGGAACATGAAAATGTTAAATGAGCTTCAGTTTGTCAGCAGCTTGAAAACACACAGTCCCTCCTACACAGGGTGGTGTGTGTGTGTGTGTGTGTACAGCTCAGCTACTCAGACACACTATAATTAAACTCATGTGTGTCTCACAGCCTGGGCGTTCAGTCCACTCAAACTCCAAAAAACACCACACACACACCCACACACACACACACACACACACACACACACACACACACCACACACTAGTGAGGACTGTGACTGAAATAATCCACAACATTTGCACTTTAACATCTTCTCTCACTGAGACACTGGACCTGTCCGACAGGTGAGACAGGTGAGTCGGTCCCTCCTGTCTCTGTTTCATTGGTCCTCACAGAGACACAGAGCAGAGAGTCAACCTCTCTCTCTATCTCTCTCTCTCTTCTCTCTCTCTCTCTCTCCTCTCTCTCTCATCTCTCTTCTCTCTCTCTCTCTCTCTATCTCTCTCTCTCTCTCTCTCTCTCTCTCCTCTCTCTCTCTCTCTCTCTCTCTCTCTCTCTCTCTCTCCACCTGTGGCTGATCCACGTCTCTGCAGCTTCACATTCACCATGTTTTACACTCACCACAGCTACAAGTTCAAGCTACACACCAACACTTCTGATTCACAACAACAACAACAACAACAACAACAACACAACACACAGCAGCAGCAACAACAACAACAACAGCAGCAACAACAACAACAACAACAACAGAGCAACAACAACAACAACAACAACAACAACAACAACAACAACAACAGCAACAACAACAACAACTGTTATGTGCTATATTACTCACTGCGCATGTGCTAATACATGTTGTCCTGGGTGAGGTGGGCGGAGCATGTTCCTGTGTTGTTCGTGCGTGAGTTTTGAGTAAAGTCATGGAGACGTGGAGTTGTCGTCTTAGTTATTGAGTTGACAACAACAAACAGCGCAGCCTCATCTGTGGCCTCCTTCCTGTGAATCCTGTGGTGGCTTTGTCGCCCCCTGCTGGCTGAACCTGTCACTGTGACCTGTCAACGCTGCCTCTCTCTCTCTCTCTCTCTCTCTCTGTGCTGCAGTTTCACAAGTAGGGGAACACCTCTGACTCTGACTCACCTGGGGCTGCTGTGGGGGGGGGCGGAGCACGCCTTTCGGAAGCCGTCTTTGACGCTGGAGCGACGCCAAGAATCTTTCTCTGACCTGGACCGGACCGGAGGCCCAGAGTCATCCTTGGAGCCGCCTCGGAGCCCCGCCCGAGGCACTGAGGGTGAGTTCGGAGCGAGACGTCTCCGAGGGGGCGGCCGGGTCCGGACGGGCCAACGGTGCGAAGCTCAGCTCGATGATCTGCTTGGCACTGTCACAGATCTGACTCTGAAAACAGACGCGACAGTGACACCTCCACACGCTCAGACAGGAAGTGCAGATGTAAGGTCACGGCTCCTACCTGGATCCGGGGTCAGGGTTGGCAGGTCGAAGGTGAACACGGACGTGGACCCGGAGGTCAGCAGGTCGACGCTGTCCAGGCTGCTGTATGACGTGCCTTTGGCCCGGTGAGACTCGATGATGCTTTCAAAAGGCGGCGCTGAAGGAGTCGAGGTTGCTGTCGGAGGGTCGGCGGGGGCTGCCGACAGAGATGGGAGACTTGAGGCTGCTGTGGGTGTCGGGCGACGTCTCCAATGGCCTGAAGGACAAACACACCAAACTATAAAGACCGAGCTGCAGGAGAAGGTTCAGGGCTAAAACTACCAGAGGGTCAGGTGAAAACGAGCTCTTATTAAAGCCAGACAGCCGGTGCATTCAGGCGCAGCTTGTAAATGTGAGCTCTGTCCCACTCACCCATTCAGCAGCAGACTGAAGACCTCGTCTTCTTCTCTGGTGGCTTTCTGTCTCTGTTTGTCTCCCTGCATCCTGACGCTGGCCCAGCTCACCACTCCTTCCTCCTCCTCATCTCCTCCTCCTCCTCTTCCTTTCCTCGTTGCCCTCCCTCCCCCCACCTGTCCGGGGTTTCGGGGAGGCATCGGCAGGACTGAAGCTGGAGTTTCCCAGGAAGCTGCGGTTACTCCCAAAGGCAGAGTCCTCCTCCGCCTCCTCTGCTGCCTCCGCCTCCGCCCGCATCACCTACACAGTGATAATCAATAATAATGATCAGTAGTGATCATACATGAGCATGAGGACATTTGAGAGCAGGTGAACCCAGATCACCTCGTCCAGGTCGGTCTCCCTGTAGCAGCGCAGTGGGACAGCGTCCAGGTCCGTCTCTGAGTACTTGATGGTCCGGCGGATGATGCCCGTCTTGGGGTTGGCACCTCGGGGGTCAGGGGTCACCAGCTCCACCTCATCTGCCGCACTTTGTGATGAGACAACCTCTGACCCTCTTTGTCCCGCCCCCTCTTCTGATAACTGGTGTGTTTCAGGTGGAGCGAGGAAGGAGGGGGGGCTGGAGGGCCACTGGGCGGTGGCGCTGAGGGCGGAGCGTCTGCTGGAGGAAGGAGGTGGAGTCATGTTTAAAGGTAGATAAAACTGGAAGCAACATCCAGAGGAAACTTTAACCTTCCTCTTGTCTTCGCCTCAAAGTTCACTGTCAAAAGTTTGTCCGTCAGAAACACAGGTGCTTCAGGACTGACGGTCCTGCACCGATCAAATCAAACTACGACGGTCCGAACCAATGAAATCAGTTCAAAACTGTCACATGACCAGATTTAGACTCAGGTGTTTTTCTGTAAATCAGTTCAATTAATCTGTAAAACTGAGAAAGAGACGGTGTGATGCAATTATTAGGAGAAGATTTTATAAAAAGAGTCACGCTGATCAGTAAAAACCCACACGGCCTGTGGTGAACTCAGTGTTTCATGAGTGTCTTTAGTTTCACTACTGTGAATCACAAACAATCAAGACATAATGTTCTTTTGTCTGCTGGTGTGACCAGTGGTAGCAGCAGCAGCAGCAGCAGCAGCAGCAGCACAGCAGCAGCGTAATAGTAGTAGTAGTAGTAGTAGTAGTAGTAGTAGTAGTGATTGTGGGTAATCAGGTGTTGAGAGAGAAAGAGACCTTTTGATTAATACAGAAAATCAAACCTGATCAATGAGCCTCTGCAGTTTCTACCACACACACTGCAGACTCATGATCAAATGTTTGACTGTATCTAATCGACTACAGTGATTGATCATCAGTAACGGAGGCCACACGTCTCCACGGCGACCAGCCAGCGGCGAGTCCAGATAATTCAGAGTGGGGCTAAAAAAGAACAGGAAGTGAGTAGTGGTGTAGTGACAGTTCTGAGCTGAGCTCGGAGCTGCTCGTTAAGCTTCAGCTAATTGGATCAAAGCGGCTGAAGCCCTGAAGCTGCGTGTTTACTTCACCGAGCAAAGACAACGACCTGAACAACGGCAGAATTAATCAACCCAATTAAACAGCTGTCAATAACAACTGGTGACCACAGCTCTGATACCACTCTTGCTCTGCCCCACTGTACTGTGCTGTACAGTACTCTGGGGTTCTCTCCTGGTACTCTCCTGGTTCTCTCTGGTACTCACACAGTACTTCTACTGAGGCTGCTGTTCATTTCTGGGTTCAAACATTTACAGGACGGATTCAGGAGAATTTCAGCTCCTCTGACGTGACGCTAAGAATCAGTCAAACCTGTTCTTGATTTCTTCCTGATCATTAACACAGGTAAAGACAGATAAGTGATCAGGGATCATTGATCACTGATCGTCACCTTTGCTGCAGTGATTCTCCTCGTGTGGCCTCCGAACAGGAACACCCCATTGGCTCGAGCGATCTTCAGCGAGCGAGAAGACGGAGTTGATGCTGAGCCACCATCCAGCTGCAGGAGGAAGGAAACACAGCATGATCAAATCATGTTTCTGTCTCTGATTATTTCATTAATCAATCAATGAACAGTCATCAACTGCTTCATAGTTTAATGATCAGTAGAGAAGAAAAACTGATTATAGAATATGGACAGGCAGAAACAGACTAATGAAGTGTTGAGGAGCGACTGTGACCTCCTGTTTTTTTGTTGTGATCAAGGTGAATGTGACATTATGTTAGAAGTATTAGTATTAGCTGCTGTTGTTAGGCTCTGCAGATGAAAACAATCATACACACACAACACACACACACACACACACAGGGTCTGGACCCTCATCATCCTCCTGTCCAGCCGACCTGAAGCCCAGACCCGGTGTCCGTCGTGTCGTGGCTCGACTGACTCGAGGTTTCATTTCTGTCCAGTGGGGAACTGTCTCCCACGCTGCCCGTCACTCCACTGGAGCTCTGGGAGGACGTCCCTGCAGCCCCGCTGTGATCCTGGACCTCCAACACGTCCACACCGAACCTATGGTTCCCCTGCTCTGAGTCTTCACCACTGTGTCATATCCATCTTTGCTTGGAGTGTAAACTCTATAGGTGGACTGCGTGTGGTCTTCCTGGTCCTGGACTGGTCCAGTCTCCCTCCACTCTGCTGCCTGGAAGTCCAGCTCACGGGCGAAGCCTCAGTGTTTGGCTGGAGAGGATTCTCTGGAGAGTTCAGGGCTGTCCAACGGGGACCGATCAAAGGAGTGATCGTACTGCCTCCTGTCCATGCCTGGTGATTGCGGTCTCCAGTGTACTGTGGGGGCTGGTAGCGGTGAAGGTTGGATGTGTCTTTACTGAGTAATGAGATGCGCTGCTGCCGTGGGTCTAAAACTGGAGACTGTGAAGCAGCAGTTCGGTGTAGCCTGGCGGTGAAGCTGGAGATGCTGGTGAAGAGAGACCTGTCTGGGACAAGAGGGGGGAGACTCGCCCTGGTCTCGTCTGAGGGACTGCTTTGTCTTTTTGCAATCTGTGGTTCTGGTGAGGGTATCTGCCTGCAGATGTTCAGGGGAGTTTTGCCCTTTAAGGGTGGTGTGAAGGTGGGATTCATCAGGAATGACCCTGCCATCTTTGGACTCTCTGACAGCAGTGACTCAGCTTGAGAAGGCGTTGGAGAGGGAGTCCGTCTGCCTGCAAAGATGGACGACAGTTTGGTAGCCTCCACAGCTAACTTACAAGCTAGTCGGCATTTGAGGATGGGGAGACACTTCTGCATCTGCCACTGGTGCGACTGATCTGCCGATGATCGCTGGCTTGCTGCTACAGCGCAACGGTTTGTAGTTTTGATTCTTGCTGGACACATTTGAGTTATCGTTAGCATTGTACTGTAAACCGTCTGTAGCATTGTGACTGGTGTTGATGATGGTAGC
Organism: Caranx melampygus; assembly: GCA_019059645.1. Lineage (NCBI taxonomy): Eukaryota > Metazoa > Chordata > Actinopteri > Carangiformes > Carangidae > Caranx > Caranx melampygus. The sequence goes on from JAFELL010003446.1 coordinate 15,162, forward strand.
TTTACAGCTGCTGTTAACATTGTGCTGGGAGTTCCCACTGGTGTGGTAGCCAGTCCTGGGCTGAGTGCTGGTGGGCTTTTAGTTGTCGGGATCTCATGCTGGATGTCCGTGGGTCTCCCTGCTGGTAAAGGTGGATGAAATTTGCTGGAAAACTTGGAGCTCTGTCCCCCACCCGAGGCCTCTGCTGGCTCTGCGGGGATCCATGGTGGGAGGAAGTGTTGAGGTTGGAGCCATTGGGTGGGAGGGGTATCGGGTGTGGGCACACAGGTGGTCGGAGGAGGCAGGACTTCTGGGCATCCATTCACTGAACTACGGCAGATTCCCCTATCCAGCTCCAAGAGCTGGGCTTGGATGGCAGGGTGAGGGTACCACGGGGAAGGACAGGTGACCCGCCCCAGGACCGACAGCGAGGGGACTGGTGGTGCCGTGGAAGGGTGGGGCTGCAATTCTCTGACCGTGACTGGCAAATCGCCGTCTGAGTTCTGGGGATCCAAACTCCTCAGGGCCCTGTGGGTGGCATCTCTGGCTACTGCGTCCATGGCAGCCTGTGCAGGTATGGTGAGCCCGTGGGGACTGATGATGAGCTGAGTAGGGGTAATTAGGGCAAGGGTCACCCTGTGCTGGCTGACCACTGTACATACTGGGTCACTGAGCCGTTTCCGGAGGGGGGCCGGCTGCCCCTCTACTCTGTTCTGAGGATTGTCCAAGTCAGTTTGGCACACAGAGGTACGCCGGCTGCCCATGCTGTGGACATTAGCTTTCTCTATGTAGCCAAAGGTAACCACAGATGTCCTCCCTCCACATCCCCCAACCTGGGATCTCACAGGACTACGGTTGCTGGTGGGTGTTGAGGGGACACTCAGCCTCCCGAGCACGTAGAGGATGGGGAGATAGGGACTCTTCCTGGTAGGGATCCAAGTCTGTGGAACGGTTACATCCCAGTGAGCCATGTTGGACTGGACTATTAACAGGTGCAAGAACCTGGAGTAACTGACCAAAACTGTCAGACAACACATCCTGCTGATGGAAGTGGACAGGAGACCCTGGTGCATTTGGGTTTTGGAGTTGGAAGCTGATGAGTGTCTGGAGGAGGATTTTGAAGGGGGTAAGGTGTGGTTACCACACCCAGTGTGGAGCTGACTGACTGGGGAAACAGCCGGACTGCGGTTGGGGCTGGAGTGGGTGGAGCTCCTCTGGGAGTGAGGAAGGACGTCTGGGCACTGAAGCATCAGGTGACCAGTCGCATCAGCTCCTCGTCCCGGCACCTTCCCTTCCTCCTCAGGCACAGACCTCACCTCAACGTACAGGTGGAGGACTTTACCTGCCGAGACATGATGGCAACTTAGTCACCTACAGGTCCTGGTCTTCCCTTTCTAAGGCCCTTTGGTATTTGTGCAAAGGGACCCCCCAACCTCCTGGTGCCCATCAAAGTGCTTATCAAAGTCAGAGGCAGGACCAGAGAATCAGGCTATCCTCCATCTGCCGTCACTTCTTCAACCTGCAACAGGAAGCAGAGACAAGTACACAGTATTACGACAAAGTTAAATCATTCAAAAACAAAGTTAAGTGGATTTACAGAGGAGAACATAGTAAACATTTACATTTTCAGCTTCCTACCACTGGAGTCCAGGCTCTCTGAACTCTTCTCACACACACACACCATACATCCAAACTCAATACACCACATAGAGTAAACCACTGACATGACTTAACACATCTGGACTGGTCTCTGACTTTTAGATGTCAGCAGAAAAACGCTGTTTCCACTCTGCTGTCCGTGAACCTTGTAGCTGATGATTGAATTTGATCCTTAGCAGTCCATCGGTCTGCTGAGAATCCTCTATGTAGGTCGACTGGTCGAACCTGTCACTGCTACAGTCAGACACCAAAGATCTCTCATGTTTTATTCACCAGGTAAGTCAAACACTATGGTCCACCACAGTGTGAAACCAGAGTACAGGAACCTGGATCCTGGACCCACTGACAAACATCACAGTGTTGTCCATCCAATCTAAATCAGAGCTGACCACTACGACAGAGCTGCTCATGTCATCACTTATATTGATTCTGATGCTGTAGGTAAACGACGAAATGGTGATGAAGCCTAGATCTATGTTAGCATCTACAGTTTCTTAAAAACCTACAAGTTCTACATGGCCAATAGTGACTGAACCACTGGGGTCATTGAGAAGCTCCTTGTGGAGGTTCTGGGATTCCAGTGGCTATTGAGGATAACACAGGGGTCCTTAAAAAGCCTGTGAGAGGACCCTGTGAGAGGTTTCTGATGGACATTGAGAGGGTTCTTTAAGAAGATCTGTGGTCACTTAAAGGCTCTAGTGGTCATTAAAAGGTTTATAGGGTATGTAGGAGCCCTGTGGCCCGAGGAGGTTCTACGGGACCTGGGGATTCTCTTCTAGAGGTCCTTTGGGAAAATCTGGGAATCTATCAAAAGATCCTTGTGGTCACTGAAATGTTCTGGGGTGTTTAGGACTTCTGATGGTCATTGTGAAAGTTGTGGAAGAGGTTCTAGTTTTTATAACTCTTTTAGATACCTGAGCGCCAATCAGTATGTGCTATGTCTCTATTCCTCATCACAATGATCAAAACACAAATGAGTAAATATCTCTGAGAAAATGACGGCCAGGGACTGAGACAAAGAGCAGTGGCACTGTACTGGACTGTCAATGTGCTGTTCCAGTCTTCAGCCCTTCAGACCAGTCTGTCCCCTGCGCTCTGACGAGGTTAGACACTGTGGTAATCACAAGTTCATTCATGCCTTGGCTGGCCTCCAGCATGGCGCAGGAACATGTGGGCCAGAAGACGCCAGCGACACATGTGAGTTTGATTCGTCTATTAATAGATGAGGAAAAGCAGCTTGGAGGACGGTCAGGTGAGAAACTGGAGCATCGTGGGAGCTGTCTGATCACAGTTTACAAACTCAGACCTATACGGTCAGAGTAATATTCTGGCTTCAGTGTTTGCTCTTTGGTAACATCTGATTTCAGAATAGTCTGCTCTTTGTGTCTTGTTCCACTTCCTGGTGGATGTGGTTGTGTTGTCCTTTAGCTCGGTGCTGCTGCCTGCAGACATCCAGTCTGTCTCTCTGCTGCAGGTTTTACAGTGTCTGCGTCTCCGTGGACTGATAGAGCTCAGTGGTTTAGATCATGAGGACAGTTGAAGTCACATGAAAACACAAGAGGCCTCGGGGAATCGCCCACAACCACAGTCAACAGAGTCCTGATCGTGACAGTCAGAGCCGACCGAGCCAGAACCTTAGAAACACTGAGGTCATGGTTCAGAGTTCAAACAGGAGCCAAACTAACGACCACTTCAGCTGCTCTCCGTTCATCTGCTGCGTGAGTACAGTGATCACATGATCAGACCCAACAACTCCTGACAGCTGACCTGACACTTACGCTGCTGTCGGTCGTCTCATAGCAACAAACCACTTCAGAATCAATGGGTCAGTTAATCAATCGAAAAATAATCAGCAACGATTTGGAAAAATTAGTTATTAATTTCATTGTTTTCAAGATCTAAAAACATCCCGTTCACAAATATCAGCTGTTCGACAGAAATAGAAATAATAGTGAGCTGCTGCCAGACGTGTCCTCCACACACAACACACACACACAACACACACACACACACAACACACACACACACACACACACACACACACACACGCCCTCTGATAAAATCCCAGACGTGAATTCAAGGACAATTTCAAGGGCAGTGAGCCTCTATTGTAATGAGATGAGAGTGTGTGTGTGTGTGTGTGTGTGTGTGTGTTGTGTGTGTTACATATTCACAGTGAGTAAATGACATGATCAAATCACATTATCAGTTTTATTAAACTGCATGTGACATTGATCCAGTTAATTTTAATTTCATTTCATTCATTCACTTTAACTTTGATTCATTTTCATCAAAGTGTTTTTTGTTTCAGTTTCATTTCTGTTTTTAATCAAACGTCATTAAATTGATCAATTCACATAAAGTCTGAATCGATCAATCTGCTCTGTTCTCCATCAGGTTATAGATCATGTTCTCCATCGTCACGACCTCGTCTCTTTGTTTCACGGACACAAACAGCTCAGAGTCTCTGCTGCTCAGACTCAGTACATCCACTGAGGTCAACGACCTTTGACCCTGAGCTCCAGCTACCCTAACCCTAACCATTAAATTTCCTGATCAGTTTTCGGTGTATGAGAAGAACAGGCCTGAACTGGTTTAAACCCAGTGCTCCCAGTACGAGCTTCAAACGAGGGAGTCTGACAGCGACACTCGTTGTGGCTCATCACGTCAGAGACTCAGTGAGGAATCGAACCTGTGACCCAGCCTCTCTGACGTCTGGTCCAGGCTCTGTGTAAAGACACCTGACATCAAGTGACATGATGTCATGACGACACGCCTCAGGTTAGAACATGAGAACAGAACTGATTCAAACGAAACTGAGGAGGTTTTACTGAAGGATCTGAGCTTTTAAGCCTTTTGACCCTGCAGACTTCCTGTAGTTTCCCCTCACACTGTAGCACCTTCACATATTCACTGTTAGTGAGACCGAAGGCCACCCGAGACCAGAGACAGGAGGGACCACAGACTGTCTCAGATCAGTCTCTTCTTGTGAGCGTCACGTTGTTAACCCTGACAGTCGATCAGCAGTGGAGCTGAACACTTTGCTCCTCCAGTGAGGACCTTCAG
>JAFELL010003447.1:0-36280 GCA_019059645.1 Caranx melampygus
CTCTCTCTCTCTCTCTTTTCACTCCTCGCTCTCTCAATGCGCATTTTCCCTCAGCTGCAGCGTCCAATCAGAGAGCAGGGACGGGAGCTTCAGCCCGCCCCCTGCTCTCCTTGGAGCTGTCAATCAGGAGGATCCACAGAGCTGAATGTGAATGTGTGTGTGTGTGTGAGGAGACACGATCGGCTCCTCCACCGTCACAGCAGCTGATCAATAATCAATCAGCTCATCAATAATCAATCAGTCCAACAATATGTGAACAAGTCTGATTCACATCGACATGATGGTTTCTAGATTTTCATTTTAACCTTGTGTTTTCAGTGTTCACACACACACACACACACACACACAGTACATACTGGTGTGTGGTGTGTGTGTGTGTGTGTGTGAACACTTATATTAATTATCATTATATTAATATTTTCAGTTATAAATATTCTACATTTACTCTCAGAGTCAGAGCTGCTGCCCACACACTCACTGTCCCACATCACCACACACACACACACACACACACACACACAAGAGAGATGATGATGATGATGATGATGGAGGTGAAGAGGTGACGCAGATTCATGTTGATCGCTCAGAGGCTGAGATGGAAAACTGAGACAAAAGAGTGGGAGAACGAGAGGCTTAGACACACACACACACACACACACACACACACAAAAACCACACATTTGTTCAGCAGCCTGAGGTCATGAGAAGTGAAATTAATGCATCTCTCTTTTTCTCTTCACGGTCTGAAAATCACAAGCCAGGGATCCGTGTGTGCGCGTGTGTGGTGTGCGTGTGTGTGTGTGTGTGCGTGTGTGCGTGTGTGCGTGTGTGCGTGTGTGTGTGTGCGTTACCTTCAGCAGATCTTTGGGGAAGTCTTTGCCATCGTTGAGACCTTCCAGGTTGGAGATGAACTGACTGCAGGACATCCTCTTCCCCACGTTCTACACACACACACACACACACACACACACAGAGTTAGCATGCTAACGTTAGCAATAAACAGTGCAAAATGCTGCACCTGATTATTTTTTTCAAAATAAAAGCTGCCTGATTTTCTGATTAACAGAGGAGATGGATGAAACACCTGGCAGGTGGAGTGGACAGAGGGGGAGGGGCTACAGCCTGTCAGTCAAACAGCTGATTGATCAAATATTAAGACTCACGTTTCCATGGAGATCTGTGTTCAGCAGCATCACAGCACAGGTCAGAGTGTGGACACTGTCTGAAAGACAGACAGGTGAGACAGACCGAGAGAGACAGGTGAGAGGGAGACAATGTTACAACCGCAACAGATTAAATAATATTTTGAATTAAGTGAATATTACACAGACAGTCAGACAGATGGACAGGTGGACAGTCAGACAGATGGACAGGTGAGCAGGTGGACAGGTGGACAGTCAGACAGATGGACAGGTGAGCAGGTGGACAGGTGAGCAGGTGGACAGGTACCTTCAGTGTCCAGGCTCTCTGGGTTGCTCTGTCTGTATCTCCTGGAGAAGTGAGCGAGGACTCTCTCTCTCTCCTGAGTCTCTCCCATCAGAGCGAACTGTCTCAGAAATGTCCTGAACACACAGTCATGACCTCATCAGTGACATCATCAGCTCAGCAGTCAGGACGGATTGGTTACCAGTGGCAACAAACCACTCAACGTCTCTTCTTCTACTCTATTTTTTATGTTTCTTAACATGATGATAAAGAAGGAGGAGGAGGAGGAGGGGGAGGAGGAAGAGGAGGAGGAGGAGGAGGAGGAGGGGGAGGGGGAGGAGCTCACCTGAGCGCCTGGTCGATGCTCATGCCTGTGAAGTTAAAGTGACTGAGATATTCCTCGGCCACCATCTGGCTGAACTCGTTGCTACAGAGACGGAGACAGGAAGTGTTAACGAGGACAGAGGAGGCGTGGTTATCGAGCCTGTGATGTCACTCATGACGCTCACTCACTTCTTCCCCAGGTGTCGCGCCACGTCTGATTTCCTGAAGCCGTCCAGGGTGTAGAGGCGTTTGGCGAGACGTTTGGCCGCCTGCAGGTCGGCCTTCATGCCGTTGGCCAACGCCTCGTCACTGCCGCCGAGCGCCAGACGCTCAGCCACGTCAGCCTGGGGGTGGAGCAGCTCAGGAGGGGGGCGACTCCCTGGACGCTCCCTGACAACACACATACACACAGAGGTCAGAGCTCTCACTTCCTGTTCTGTCTCATGGTTCCTGTTCACAGTTACTCCTGCTCACACACTTCACCATGGTGACGACGAACACAGCCCCACCCCCCTGTACACAGCCCCCCCTCACACTGAGAGAGACACACAACAACAGCAGGTAAAGACAACAGAGGTGTGTGTGTGTGTGTGTGTGTGTGTGTGTGTGTGTGTGTCCTGAGCTGAGGACACGTCAATCATTTCTTCACTTTTTCCTCAGCATCAGCAGTAAACTCATCGACTGTTTCCATGGTAACGATGTAAACAGGAAGTTCGAACGGCTAACACAGAGTGACGGCTCATGGTGCAGCAGATTCCTCACAGTCACACATTTACACAGGTAACACTGCTGTGACATCACCAACACACCTGACCAAACCTTGGAGGACTCAGGACCAATCAGAGCTCCCTCCCTGGTCACATGACTGTGCAGCAGATGAGTATTAACAAGCAGTGACTCTGTCCAGGTGATGTCACACCGACTCCACCTCCTTCAGGTGCTCCTGCTTCTAGTGTGGAGCAGTTTGGATCTGGTCCAGCTGTTAGTCTGATCCAGCTGTTGGTCTGGTCCAGCTGTTGGTCTGGTCCAGCTGTTGGTCTGGTCCAGCTGTTGGTACGGTCCAGCTGTCGGTCTGGTCCAGCTGTTGGTCTGGTCCAGCTGTTGGTCTGGTCCAGCTGTTGGTCTGGTCCAGCTGTTGGTACGGTCCAGCTGTTGGTCCGGTCCAGCTGTTGGTACGGTCCAGCTGTCGGTCTGATCCAGCTGTTGGTCTGGTCCAGCTTTTGGTACGGTCCAGCTGTCGGTCTGATCAGCTGTTGGTCTAGTCCAGCTTTTGGTCTGATCCAGCTGTTGGTCTGATCCAGCTGTTGGTCTGATCCAGCTGTTGGTCCGATCCAGCTGTTGGTCTGATCCAGCTGTTGGTCCGGTCCAGCTGTTAGTCGGTCCAGCTGTTAGTCTGTTCCAGCTGTTGGTCTGATCCAGCTGTTGGTCTGATCCAGCTGTTCTGTTCCAGCTGTTGGTCTGATCCAGCTGTTCCACAGTCTGGTTTTCAACACAGTCGTGTTCTCAGTCTCAGTCCAACACCATCACAACTTCTGCCTCGTCACTGACTCAGTCTATTTATAACCCCCCCCCCCTCCCCCCCAGGGGTCGATACAGAGTGATGAGTGTGAGGAGGAAGACAGTGAATGTAAACGCACCTCTCAGTGAGTCCGTCCTCCATCGCAGCCGCCGCTTCAAACACTGAGTCCTCAGCTCACAAAGAGGAAATGAGGTCAGAGAGTCTGAAGCTGCTACTTCCTCCCAACAACATCCACTTCCCTCAGAGCCCAGGTCACCACACACACACACACCACACACACACACACACACCAGGTGCTGTTAACAATACAGGTGACCCGTCACCATGGTGATGGGTCAGATGATCAGAGTCTGGGCTTCAACATGTTCTCAGCTCTGTCAGGTTGGTTTCTAATGTTCACTCTTTGTTTAGACTTGATAATCAATAATCAGCGATCAGTGACCAATGATCAGGAGCATGTGCACAAAAACATCTGACCTCACAACTGACCTCAGAACAGGGGGACAGGTATGACTGTAGTACTGCGTGTAGTACTGCTGAGGCTGTAGTACTGGTAGTACTGCTGTAGTACTTGGTGGCTGATGTCCACTTCCTGTCCACTTCCTGTCCACTTCCTGTCCACTTCCTGTCCGTCTCATTCACCAGGACTGAAATAACTCAGATCAACAGGACATCAGGAAGTCTTTGCTTCTTCTTGTTTGTTTTTACCCAGCAGCCACTGGGGCAGCTCCTCCCCTGACTTCAGCCCAACGTCCGATCCAGATCCACTGGACCAGATCCTCCAGACCTCAGAGGGTCAGACCTGAACCTTCACTGATGATCATCAACTGATGAACTAGTCTCACTTAAAGCAACTTCAACTCTTCAGTGTTTCAACAACAACAACAACAACAACAACAACAACAACAACAACATCATCATCATCATCATCACGTCCTGGTTCTGATCCAAAGTATCTGAGACTCCATCAGCAGCTCATCCAATCAGAGCGCTCCGTCGCCACAGTCCTGCAGTTCCTCTGCCGACCACCAGAGTGAGTCTCCATCACTGATGAGTCCTGGTTAAAACGTGGCTCGGTGTCCACGCCGTTCGATTCCCTCTGCGCTCCGAGGAAGTTTCTTACTTTTGATTTTAAATCTTTTCTCTGTTTTCAGTCGGTGTCATGATCGTTTTTGTTTTTATCGTCTGAACTCCTGAATCACAGAAGGAGAGACAAACACTGTGGACACCTGACTGAACACCCCTGTCTCTGAGCTGAGATGGTTCGATCCAGCACAGAACGAGGGGGAGGGAGGGAGAGAGGGAGGGAAAACGAGGCAGAAAACACTGAGTCACTGACCAAAGAGAGAGAGAAAACAGGACGAGAGGAAAACGAGTCTGAGATTAAACGAGAGAAAAGAGGAGAGGTTGTTATTTTCCACCAGGGTGTGTCAGCTTCATTCATCCAGACCGAACCACAACACACACACACACACACAGCAGCTGTGTCTCGGTCCGTCTCTGAACACCTTCCCTCCTCCCTCCGAGGCTCTCAGCTCATTGGTTCCTACTGAAACACCTCACATAAACAGGGACTATTCTCAGGCGGATTGATACACAACGCGCCGAATCACACCTCAGATCACATCCAACGTGTTTCCTGTTGGTCTGGGTTCATTGTACACTCATGTCCTTCATGTCCTCCGTGTCCATCATGTCCTCCCAGTGGACGCAGAGCATCGTTTTGAGTTCGAGACAGGATTTCTGCTTGTCTCACTACTACGGTGGCCCAAAGGGCTCAAACCGCTGCAGCTACAAGATCAGAAAACAACTTCATCAGCTTGACAAAACCTCCCAACACAACAGGAAGTGTTTCTGGGGACACAATAAAGTGAGGGACCAGGCCAGGGACACAATAGCTTAGCATTAGCCTTTATTCTGGGTGTCACTTTATTGCGTCCCCAGAAACACTTCCTGTTGTGTTTGGGAGTTTGTGTCGCACTGATGCAGTTGTTTTCTGAGTTTGTGTGTTTTCTGAGGCTGCAGTGAGTTGACCCTTCAGGGCCACCGTAGACTACAGCACAGTAATGTGGTGTCAGTGTAAAACACAGCTCTGAACCCAGGAAGTGATCCTGACACGTTCGTCTCTCTCTGATCTATAATAGATGCTCAGTAGAAGACTCTGCTCAGTGAACTTCCTCCTCCTCCTCTTCTCTCTGCAGAGCTCGCAGCTCGTTACAGATTCTGTTTGAAGTGAAGCAGAGCGAAGCCTCAGAGCCGAGTCCAGCTGCTGCTGCTGCTGCCGCTGCACCAGAACGGAGCCACAACCAGAACCACTGCAGCTCAGTGGCAGGTGTGAAGCTCCAGGTCTGAACCGGACCTGAGGGACCAGGACCACTGATCTCACATCTGGTCCTTCAGAGATCAAAGGCTCAGATCCACCAGGGTCCTTCAGAGTCACTCTGATCAGCCGATCAATTCATTGACAGGAACTTAAATGTCAATTCTGATCACTGACTGTTCTGACTCTTTCAGCAGGAAGGTGAATTAAAACAGCCACGTTTCAATGTTTTCAATCGATCCATAATGAAAATGATCAATAACTAATCGTTGTTCACATGTAGCTGAACGTCCAGTGGAACCAGAGCAAGAATCAAAACCGATCAATGAAACTGAGAAGAATCGAAACGAGGCCGTGGGTTTAGTTCCACATCCTGAAGGTTTCACAGCGTGTGAAACAACACACAGAGCATCATGGGAAATCAGATGGAACACACACACACACACACACACACACACACACACACACACACACACACACACACACACACACACACACACACACACACACACACCTCCAGCTCATTTGTTTGTAAGTTGTAAAGAAAGATTTGAAACTTTTGACGACTTCCTGAGGACTCTTATTTTGGAGGGAACAGAGTTCAAAGACCTGCAGGCTTCCTGGTTTCAACTTCCCAACTCACCTGTACACAGCCGGGTAGGGCGGGGCGTACAGGTACCTGTCCTCCAGAGCCCCGCCCCCCAGCACAGCAGGTAGCTCGCCATGATGACGTGGCCCCGCCCACTCTCACGCCCAGCCCACTGTGATGTCAGCGGTCGACAGTCGCTGCCAAATCCAACATCCACATGGATCCTTCTGACCTAAGGAGGCGTCACCGAGGGAAATGGAACAACCTCGTCATGGAAACGTTAATCTGATGACATCACAATGACGCTCTGATGACCTCATGTTGTTGCAGCTGTAGCTCCGAGTGTTTCCTCCTCCTCAGCAGCAGCAGCAGCAGCAGCAGCCTCTCCTCCTCTGATCTGTCTCTTCTCCGTCTGGCTTTTCCTCTTCACCGCTTCACTGCTGTGTCAGCTCCTTCCTCCTCCTCCTCCTCCTCCTCCTCCTCCTCCTTTTCTTTCTTCCACTCTTTAAAAACTTTGCCGCCGGCTTCTCTCAACAACTTCACCACACAAACTTTCTCTCTTTCTCCCTCGGTCAGATCCTCTCCTCCCTCCCCTGTCGTCCATCAGCCCGGTTATTTTCCTCCACTGAGGGGAAGGAGCTTTGTGTTTCCTCCCTGTTTGACCCGGCAGGCCCCTCCCCCGTCTCTCCTCCTCCTCCTCCTCCTCCTCCTCCTCCCCCCTCTGTCCTCTCCTTCCCCTCTTCCTCTCTTTGTCTCCTCTCACCTTCCTCTCACTCCACTGACTTTCCTTCAAGTTCGTCTCTGACACAGTTCTCCATGAAAACATCTGGCTGCAGCTGGAAATGAGGAAACACTAAAAATATTCTTCTTAGTATATAAACATATATATCCTGGACTCACTCTGTCCCGGGGGGGGGGGGGGGGGTTCAGTTGAGTTGCGCGGGGGAGTTGTCACGGCCTCTGACTCTGAGGTCCATGCTGTCAGCTCTGTGGGAGGTGTGACGGTACCAGGTCTGGAGCCGGGTCTCGGTGCCGTGTCAGACCCTCATTCTCCTGGATCTGGATCCTGGACTCTGCTCATGTGTTATAATAACAACAGAGCTCAGACGCTCCAGGAACGTCCGTGTGTTTTAATTCCTAAACCAGCGGCCAACTGAGTGAAACCAGGTCAGAGGTCAGAGGTCAGGACTCCCAGACAACAGATGGAAAAGATCCACATGAATGATGAAGGAGGAGGGAGGAGGAGGAGGAGGAGGAGGACTTGTGTCTGTGTTCAGGGAGTGTCTCTAGTTTTCTGACAGGAGTGGGAGGTCTTTCTTTACATCCCGTCTCTGAGACGCTGGCTGAATGAATCCATCTGGAATTTCCCTCAATAGGCTGATAAACTGTGTGTGTGTCTGTGTGTGTGTGTGTGTGTGTGTGTGTGTGTGTGTGTGTCTGTGTGTGTGAGAAGAAGCAGCAGTCTCTGGGTGTGATCCTGTTTTTCATTTCCAAGTCTGTCGCCACAGCTCAAGATGTTTTCGACTGGAAACAATAAAGTTGTGTTTGAATTTGAATTGTGTGTCCACACCCAGGAGGAGACTCTGAGCTCGTCCACTCTGAGACGCCGTCTGGTTCAAAAGACAAAACAGCTGTTTGACCGATGTTAACTCTGCTTTAGTTCACATTTATTTCCTTTCGCTCTCAGTAAGAGAAAAAAGATGAATCTGTTGGAGACACTGGTAGCTAAAGAGCTGCTAATGCTAATGTCCAGCTAACCTTCAGAGAGAATAGTATTGAGCAGCAGTTTAGTTTCACCGGGATCTTTAGCCATTGTTGTGTTCACATTATAAGACTAGCTAGCTATTTAGCATGCTAACATCAGCAGAAGAAAACAAATGTGAACAAAAACAGAGTTAAAGTTGTTGTTGTTTACTGTTTTGGTGTCCTAAATAAACATCTGCTAATGCTAACATTAGCTATGCAGCAATAGCTGCAACCCTGTAAACCCTGAAGATTACTGATGTCCACATGTGGCGGACAGTGACGTTACCATGACGACAGGTCCTGGAGACATCTGAGGATTTAAAAACTATTGATCTTCATGTAAACCTGTGAAAGGAGCGGGAAAACAAACAGCTGTTGTCACAAACGTCGCGTAGTTTCACCTCAGCTCTGATCAGATTCTGGACCAGACTCTGGATCTGGATCAGATCCTGGATCAAACTCTGGATCTGGATCAGATCCTGGATCAGACACCTGACTGAAACTCTGACTGAATAAAACCAGCGTCTGAGACTCTGCAGCTCCAAACAAAGGTTTCCTGAATAATAAGATGCTGAGTCATGGTTAAATACAGAGTGTGTAATAGTAGAGCAGCAGAGCTCGGCTGAACCAACGCCCCCATCACAGCCCGGCTCAGGGCTAAAAGCAGACCTGGTCCCGGCCTCTCCGACCGGGACTCACGTCATGTGACCGCTGTGGTTAGTTCAAAGTAAAAGTGACCATGTGGAGTGGGCAGAGACGAGAGAGGCCGCGGAGCCAAAACTGATCCCAGACCAGATCCAGAGGCCGCAGAGACTCTGAGATGGACTGAGACTCCAGACCTGGACCTGGTCTGAGTTTCATCTGGACCAGCAGAGACCCTGTTATGTTTTAAAAAAGACAAACTAATGAACTGAAGCTGATCTGTCTGTTTGACCTGACGACACCTGAAGGCCACATTGAGGTTCGACGACCATGACGACATGATGAGGATAAATACACGGACTGTGTGAGTGAATGAAGACACAGATGAGTGACGGAGCCACAAAGGTATAAAGTATTCTGGCTCTGGCTGCTGTGAGGAGCAACCAGTCTGACCAGCTGATGCTAATGCTAATGCTAATGCGACATGTGACCTCAGCTGGTCATGTGACCCGCGGTCTCTTCTCTTTTCTGTGTTTCTGCTTTAAACTCTGACACCTGAGGCTCCAGGGAGTTAATCTGCCGTCACCGTGGTTACAGCAGCCAGACTGGCCGGGCTCCAGGTGTGATTGGCCGGCTGACAGGAGGTCAGGACCTGGTACAGGTGAGACGGGAGGAGTCAGGAGCTCAGAGACTCAGACTGGTGGTGTGACAGTCGTGTTTCCTCGCAGCTGCTGGTTTCTCCTCTTCTCTTCTTCACTGGCTCTAATTTCAGTGCAGCTCTGAACCACGAAGGTCACGTCTACATGTATGTAAACGTCTGTAATTACTGACAGTCTGCTTTGTAATCAGTCAGAGACAGAAGGGAAAACTGGAGAGTGAATGGAGGACACACTGAAGTAAAGGACACACGCTCACATATTAAACCATTCTAACTTCAGTCAGAATGAGTGTGAAGCAACGACTCATCATCTGACACCACAGCCCCAGAGCTGTGAGTGAGCCAGAGCTCAGCCAGAGTTCAGCCGGAGCTCAGCCAGAGTTCAACCGGAGCTCAGCCGGAGTTCAGCCGGAGCTCAGCCGGAGCTCAGCCGGAGTTCAACCAGATCTGAGCCGAAGATTTGATTCAGTCTGAATCTGTGACGCTGAACAAACTCACATCTGAATCGACGTCATTAAATTCTCATCACATATAAACAGGCACAGAAAAACCACCAGATAAACATCTGAAGAAGAAGAAGGAGGAGAAGAAGAAGGAGGAGGAGGAGGAGGAGGAGGAGGAGGAGGAGGAGGAGGAGTTCACAGCTTCAGCTGGAACATGAAAATGTTAAATGAGCTTCAGTTTGTCAGCAGCTTGAAAACACACAGTCCCTCCTACACAGGGTGTGTGTGTGTGTGTGTGTGTACAGCTCAGCTACTCAGACACACTATAATTAAACTCATGTGTTGTCTCACAGCCTGGGCGTTCAGTCCACTCAAATCCTCAAACACACACACACACACACACACACACACACACACACACACACACACACACACACACACACACACACTAGTGAGGACTGTGACTGAAATAAATCCACAACATTTGCACTTTAACATCTTCTCTCACTGAGACACTGGACCTGTCCGACAGGTGAGACAGGTGAGTCTGTCCTCCTGTCTCTGTTTCATTGGTCCTCACAGAGACACAGAGCAGAGTCAACCTCTCTCTCTCTCTCTCTCTCTCTCTCTCTCTCTCTCTCTCTCTCTCTCTCTCTCTCTCTCTCTCTCTCTCTCTCTCTCTCTCTCTCTCTCTCTCTCTCTCTCTCTCTCTCTCTCTCTCTCTCTCTCTCTCTCTCTCTCTCTCTCTCTCTCTCTCTCTCTCCACCTTGTGGCTGATCCACGTCTCTGCAGCTTCACATTCACCATGTTTTACACTCACCACAGCTACAAGTTCAAGCTACACACCAACACTTCTGATTCACAACAACAACAACAACAACAACAACAACAACAACACAGCAGCACAACAACAACAACACAGCACAACAACAACAACAACAACAGCAGCAACAACAACAACAACAACAACAACAACAACAACAACAACAGCAACAACAACAACAACTGTTATGTGCTATATTACTCACTGCGCATGTGCTAATTACATGTGTGTCCTGGGTGAGGTGGGCGGAGCATGTTCCTGTGTTGTTCGTGCGTGAGTTTTGAGTAAAGTCATGGAGACGTGGAGTTGTCGTCTTAGTTATTGAGTTGACAACAACAACAGCGCAGCCTCATCTGTGGCCTCCTTCCTGTGAATCCCTGTGGTGGCTTTGTCGCCCCCTGCTGGCTGAACCCTGTCACTGTGACCTGTCAACGCTGCCTCTCTCTCTCTCTCTCTCTCTCTCTGTGCTGCAGTTTCACAAGTAGGGGAACACCTCTGACTCTGACTCACCTGGGGCTGCTGTGGAGGGAGGGGCGGAGCACGCCTTTCGGAAGCCGTCTTTGACGCTGGAGCGCCGCCAAGAATCTTTCTCTGACCTGGACCGGACCGGAGGCCCAGAGTCATCCTTGGAGCCGCCTCGGAGCCCCGCCCCCGAGGCACTGAGGGTGAGTTCGGAGCGAGACGTCTCCGAGGGGGCGGCCGGGTCCGGACGGGCCAACGGTGCGAAGCTCAGCTCGATGATCTGCTTGGCACTGTCACAGATCTGACTCTGAAAACAGACGCGACAGTGACACCTCCACACGCTCAGACAGGAAGTGCAGATGTAAGGTCACGGCTCCTACCTGGATCTCCGGGGTCAGGGTTGGCAGGTCGAAGGTGAACACGGACGTGGACCCGGAGGTCAGCAGGTCGACGCTGTCCAGGCTGCTGTATGACGTGCCTTTGGCCCGGTGAGACTCGATGATGCTTTCAAAATGGCGGCTGAAGGAGTCGAGGTTGCTGTCGGAGGGTCGGCGGGGGCTGCCGACAGAGATGGGAGACTTGAGGCTGCTGTGGGTGTCGGGCGACGTCTCCAATGGCCTGAAGGACCAAACACACCAAACTATAAAGACCGAGCTGCAGGAGAAGGTTCAGGGCTAAAACTACCAGAGGGTCCAGGTGAAAACGAGCTCTTTATTAAAGCCAGACAGCCGGTGCATTCAGGCGCAGCTTGTAAATGTGAGCTCTGTCCCACTCACCCCTTCAGCAGCAGACTGAAGACCTCGTCTTCTTCTCTGGTGGCTTTCTGTCTCTGTTTGTCTCCCTGCATCCTGACGCTGGCCCAGCTCACCACTCCTTCCTCCTCCTCCTCCTCCTCCTCCTCCTCTTCCTCTTCCTCGTTGCCCTCCCTCCCCCCACCTGTCCGGGGTTTCGGGGAGGCATCGGCAGGACTGAAGCTGGAGTTTCCCAGGAAGCTGCGGTTACTCCCAAAGGCAGAGTCCTCCTCCGCCTCCTCTGCTGCCTCCGCCTCCGCCCGCATCACCTACACAGTGATAATCAATAATAATGATCAGTAGTGATCATACATGAGCATGAGGACATTTTGAGAGCAGGTGAACCCAGATCACCTCGTCCAGGTCGGTCTCCCTGTAGCAGCGCAGTGGGACAGCGTCCAGGTCCGTCTCTGAGTACTTGATGGTCCGGCGGATGATGCCCGTCTTGGGGTTGGCACCTCGGGGGTCAGGGGTCACCAGCTCCACCTCAATCTGCCGCACTTTGTGATGAGACAACCTCTGACCCTCTTTGTCCCGCCCCTCTTCTGATAACTGGTGTGTTTCAGGTGGAGCGAGGAAGGAGGGGTGGGGCTGGACGGGCCACTGGGCGGTGGCGCTGAGGGCGGAGCGTCTGCTGGAGGAAGGAGGTGGAGTCATGTTTAAAGGTAGATAAAACTGGAAGCAACATCCAGAGGAAACTTTAACCTTCCTCTTGTCTTCGCCTCAAAGTTCACTGTCAAAAGTTTGTCCGTCAGAAACACAGGTGCTTCAGGACTGACGGTCCTGCACCGATCAAATCAAACTACGACGGTCCGAACCAATGAAATCAGTTCAAAACTGTCACATGACCAGATTTAGACTCAGGTGTTTTTCTGTAAATCAGTTCAATTAATCTGTAAAACTGAGAAAGAGACGGTGTGATGCAATTATTAGGAGAAGATTTTATAAAAAGAGTCACGCTGATCAGTAAAAACCCACACGGCCTGTGGTGAACTCAGTGTTTCATGAGTGTCTTTAGTTTCACTCACTGTGAATCACAAACAATCAAGACATAATGTTCTTTTGTCTGCTGGTGTGACCAGTGGTAGCAGCAGCAGCAGCAGCAGCAGCAGCAGCAGCAGCAGCAGTAATAGTAGTAGTAGTAGTAGTAGTAGTAGTAGTAGATTGTGGGTAATCAGGTGTTTGAGAGAAAGAGACCTTTTGATTAATACAGAAAATCAAACCTGATCAATGAGCCTCTGCAGTTTCTACCACACACACTGCAGACTCATGATCAAATGTTTGACTGTATCTAATCGACTACAGTGATTGATCATCAGTAACGGAGGCCACACGTCTCCACGGCGACCAGCCAGCGGCGAGTCCAGATAATTCAGAGTGGGGCTAAATAAAGAACAGGAAGTGAGTAGTGGTGTAGTGACAGTTCTGAGCTGAGCTCGGAGCTGCTCGTTAAGCTTCAGCTAATTGGATCAAAGCGGCTGAAGCCCCTGAAGCTGCGTGTTTACTTCACCGAGCAAAGACAACGACCTGAACAACGGCAGAATTAATCAACCCAATTAAACAGCTGTCAATAACAACCTGGTGACCACAGCTCTGATACCACTCTGCTCTGCCCCACTGTACTGTGCTGTACCAGTACTCTGGGGTTCTCTCCTGGTACTCTCCTGGTTCTCTCCTGGTACTCCCACAGTACTTCTACTGAGGCTGCTGTTCATTTCTGGGTTCAAACATTTACAGGACGGATTCAGGAGAATTTCAGCTCCTCTGACGTGACGCTAAGAATCAGTCAAACCTGTTCTTGATTCTTCTCCTGATCATTAACACAGGTAAAGACAGATAAGTGATCAGGGATCATTGATCACTGATCGTCACCTTTGCTGCAGTGATTCTCCTCCGTGTGGCCTCCGAACAGGAACTCCCACTTGGCTCGAGCGATCTTCAGCGAGCGAGAAGACGGAGTTGATGCTGAGCCACCATCCAGCTGCAGGAGGAGGAAACACAGCATGATCAAATCATGTTTCTGTCTCTGATTATTTCATTAATCAATCAATGAACAGTCATCAACTGCTTCATAGTTTAATGATCAGTAGAGAAGAAAACTGATTATAGAATATGGACAGGCAGAAACAGACTAATGAAGTGTTGAGGAGCGACTGTGACCTCCTGTTATTTTTGTTGTGATCAAGGTGAATGTGACATTATGTTAGAAGTATTAGTATTAGCTGCTGTTGTTAGGCTCTGCAGATGAAAACAATCATACCACACACACACACACACACACACACACAGGGTCTGGACCCTCATCATCCTCCTGTCCAGCCGACCTGAAGCCCAGACCCGGTGTCCGTCGTGTCGTGGCTCGACTGACTCGAGGTTTCATTTCTGTCCAGTGGGGAACTGTCTCCCACGCTGCCCGTCACTCCACTGGAGCTCTGGGAGGACGTCCCTGCAGCCCCGCTGTGATCCTGGACCTCCAACACGTCCACACCGAACCTCTGGTTCCCCTGCTCTGATGTCTTCACCACTGTGTCATATCCATCTTTGCTTGGAGTGTAAACTCTATAGGTGGACTGCGTGTGGTCTTCCTGGTCCTGGACTGGTCCAGTCTCCCTCCACTCCTGCTGCCTGGAAGTCCAGCTCACGGGCGAAGCCTCAGTGTTTTGGCTGGAGAGGATTCTCCTGGAGAGTTCAGGGCTGTCCAACGGGGACCGATCAAAGGAGTGATCGTACTGCCTCCTGTCCATGCCTGGTGATTTGCGGTCTCCAGTGTACTGTGGGGGCTGGTAGCGGTGAAGGTTGGATGTGTCTTTACTGAGTAATGAGATGCGCTGCTGCCGTGGGTCTAAAACTGGAGACTGTGAAGCAGCAGTTCGGTGTAGCCTGGCCGGTGAAGCTGGAGATGCTGGTGAAGAGAGACCTGTCTGGGACAAGAGGGGGGAGACTCGCCCTGGTCTCGTCTGAGGGACTGCTTTGTCTTTTTGCAATCTGTGGTTCTGGTTGAGGGTATCTGCCTGCAGATGTTCAGGGGAGTTTTGCCCTTTAAGGGTGGTGTGAAGGTGGGATTCGCTCAGGAATGACCCTGCCATCTTTGGACTCTCTGACAGCAGTGACTCAGCTTGAGAAGGCGTTGGAGAGGGAGTCCGTCTGCCTGCAAAGATGGACGACAGTTTGGTAGCCTCCACAGCTAACTTACAAGCTAGTTCGGCATTTGAGGATGGGGAGACACTTCTGCCACTGGTGGGGCTGCCTGCCGATTGATCGCTGGCTCTGCTGCTACAGCGCAACGGTTTGTAGTTTTGATTCTTGCTGGACACATTTGAGTTATCGTTAGCATTGTACTGTAAACCGTCTGTAGCATTGTGACTGGTGTTGATGATGGTAGCTTTACAGCTGCTGTTAACATTGTGCTGGGAGTTCCCACTGGTGTGGTAGCCAGTCCTGGGCTGAGTGCTGGTGGGGCTTTTAGTTGTTGGGATCTCATGCTGGATGTCCGTGGGTCTCCCTGCTGGTAAAGGTGGATGAAATTTGCTGGAAAACTTGGAGCTCTCGTCCCCCACCCGAGGCCTCTGCTGGCTCTGCGGGGATCCATGGGAGTGAAGTGTTGAGGTTGGAGCCATTGGGTGGGAGGGGTATCGGGTGTGGGCACACAGGTGGTCGGAGGCAGGACTTCTGGGCATCCCATTCACTGAACTACGGCAGATTCCCCTATCCAGCTCCAAGAGCTGGGCCTTGGATGGCAGGGTGAGGGTACCACGGGGAAGGACAGGTGACCCGCCCCAGGACCGACAGCGAGGGGACTGGTGGTGCCGTGGAAGGGTGGGGCTGCAATTCTCTGACCCGTGACTGGCAAATCGCCGTCTGAGTTCTGGGGATCCAAACTCCTCCAGGGCCCTGTGGGTGGCATCTCTGGCTACTGCGTCCATGGCAGCCCTCTGCAGGTAAGGTGAGCCCCGTGGGGACTGATGATGAACTGAGTAGGGGTGATTAGGGCAAGGGTCACCCTGTGCTGGCTGACCACTGTACCATACTGGGTCACTGAGCCGTTTCCGGAGGTGGGCCGGCTGCCCCTCTACTCTGTTCTGAGGATTGTCCAAGTCAGTTTGGCACACAGAGGTACGCCGGCTGCCCATGCTGTGGACATTAGCTTTCTCTATGTAGCCAAAGGTAACCACAGATGTCCTCCCCTCCACATCCCCCAACCCTGGGATCTCACAGGACCTACGGTTGCTGGTGGGTGTTGAGGGGACACTCAGCCTCCCCGAGCACGTAGAGGATGGGGAGATAGGGACTCTTCCCTGGTAGGGATCCAAGTCTGTGGAACGGTTACATCCCAGTGAGCCATGTTGGACTGGACTATTAACAGGTGCAAGAACCTGGAGTAACTGACCAAAACTGTCGGACAACACATCCTGCTGATGGAAGTGGACAGGAGACCCTGGTGCATTTGGGTTTTGGAGTTGGAAGCTGACTGAGTGTCTGGAGGAGGATTTTGAAGGGGGTAAGGTGTGGTTACCACACCCAGTGTGAAGCTGACTGACTGGGGAAACAGCCGGACTGCGGTTGGGGCTGGAGTGGGTGGAGCTCCTCTGGGAGTGAGGAAGGACGTCTGGGCACTGAAGCATCAGGTGACCAGTCGCATCAGCTCCTCGTCCCGGCACCTTCCCTTCCTCCTCAGGCACAGACCTCACCTCAACGTACAGGTGGAGGACTTTACCTGCCTGAGACATGATGGCAACTTAGTCACCTACAGGTCCTGATCTTCCCTTTCTAAGGCCCTTTGGTATTTGTGCAAAGGGACCCCCAACCTCCTGGTGCCCATCAAAGTGCTTATCAAAGTCAGAGGCAGGACCAGAGAATCAGGTCTATCCTCCATCTGCCTGTCACTTCTTCAACCTGCAACAGGAAGCAGAGACAAGTACACAGTTATTACGACAAAGTTAAATCATTCAAAAACAAAGTTAAGTGGATTTACAGAGGAGAACATAGTAAACATTTACATCTTCAGCTTCCTACCACTGGAGACCAGGCTCTCTGAACTCTTCTCACACACACACACCATACATCCAAACTCAATACACCACATAGAGTAAACCACTGACATGACTTAACACATCTGGACTGGTCTCTGACTTCTTAGATGTCAGATGTTAGTTGTCAGGAGAAAAACGCTGTTTCCACTCTGCTGTTCGTGAACCTTGTAGCTGCTGATTGAATTTGATCCTTAGCAGTCCATCGGTCTGCTGAGAATCCTCTATGTAGGTCGACTGGTCGAACCTGTTCACTGCTACAGTCAGACACCAAAGATCTCTCATGTTTTATTCACCAGGTAAGTCAAACACTATGGTCCACCACAGTGTGAAACCAGAGTACAGGAACCTGGATCCTGGACCCACTGACAAACATTCACAGTGTTGTCCATCCAATCTAAATCAGAGCTGACCACTACGACAGAGCTGCTCATGTTCATCACTTATATTGATTCTGATGCTGTAGGTAAACGACGAACTGGTGATGAAGACCAGACTCTATGTTAGCATCTACAGTTTTTTAAAAACCTACAAGTTCTACATGGCCAATAGTGACTGAACCACTGGGGTCATTGAGAAGCTCCTTGTGGAGGTTCTGGGATTACAGTGGCTATTGAGGATAACACAGGGGTCCTTAAAAAGCCTGTGAGAGGACTTGGGGTAGTTTCTGATGGACATTGAGAGGGTTCTTTAAGAAGATCTGTGTGTCACTTAAAAGGCTCTAGTGGTCATTAAAAGGTTTATAGGGTATGTAGGAGCCCTGGTGGCCACCGAGGAGGTTCTACGGGACCCTGGGGATTCTCTTCTAGAGGTCCTTTGGGAAAATCTGGGAATCTATCAAAAGATCCTTGTGGTCACTGAAGATGTTCTGGGGTGTTTAGGACTTCTGATGGTCATTGTGAAAGTTGTGGAAGAGGTTCTAGTTTTTATAACCTCTTTTAGATACCTGAGCGCCAATCAGTATGTGCTATGTTTCTATTCCTCATCACAATGATCAAAACACCAAATGAGTAAATATCTTCTGAGAAAATGACGGTCCAGGGACTGAGACAAAGAGCAGTGGCACTGTACTGGACTGTCAATGTGCTGTTCCAGTCTTCAGCCCTTCAGACCAGTCCTGTCCCCTGCGCTCTGACGAGGTTAGACACTGTGGTAATCACAAGTTCATTCATGTCCTTGGCTGGCCTCCAGCATGGCGCCAGGAACATGTGGGCCAGAAGACGCCAAGCGACACATGTGAGTTTGATTCGTCTATTAATAGATGAGGAAAAGCAGCTTGGAGGACGGTCAGGTGAGAAACTGGAGGCATCGTGGGAGCTGTCTGATCACAGTTTACAAACTCAGACCTCATACGGTCAGAGTAATATTCTGGATTCAGTGTTTTGCTCTTTGGTAACATCTGATTTCAGAATAGTCTGCTCTTTGTGTCTTGTTCCACTTCCTGGTTGGATGTGGTTGTGTTGTCCTTTAGCTCGGTGCTGCTGCCTGCAGACATCCAGTCTGTCTCTCTGCTGCAGGTTTTACAGTGTCTGCGTCTCCGTTGGACTGATAGAGCTCAGTGGTTTAGATCATGAGGACAGTTTGAAGTCACATGAAAACACAAGAGGCCTCAGGGAATCGCACCACAACCACAGTCAACAGAGAGTCCTGATCCGTGACAGTCAGAGCCGACCGAGCCAGAACCTTAGAAACACTGAGGTCATGGTTCAGAGTTCAACACAGGAGCCAAACTAACGACCACTTCAGCTGCTCTCCGTTCATCTGCTGCGTGAGTCCAGTGATCACATGATCAGACCCAACAACTCCTGACAGCCGACCTGACACTTACGCTGCTGTCGGTCGTCTCATAGCAACAAACCACTTCAGAATCAATGGGTCAGTTAATCAATCGAAAATAATCAGCAACGATTTGGAAAAATTTGTTATTAATTTCATTTGTTTTCAAGATCTAAAAACATCCCGTTCACAAATATCAGCCTGTTCGACAGAAATAGAAATAATAGTGAGCTGCTGCCAGACGTGTCCTTCACACACACACACACACACACACACACACACACACACACACACACACACACACACACACACACACGCCCTCTGATAAAATCCCAGACGTGAATTCAAGGACAATTTCAAGGGCAGTGAGCCTCTATTGTAATGAGATGAGAGTGTGTGTGTGTGTGTGTGTGTGTGTGTGTGTTACATATTCACAGTGAGTAAATGACATGATCAAATCACATTATCAGTTTTATTGAACTGCATGTGACATTGATCCAGTTAATTTTAATTTCATTTCATTCATTCACTTTAACTTTGATTCATTTTCATCAAAGTGTTTTTTGTTTCAGTTTCATTTCTGTTTTTAATCCAACGTCATTAAATCTGATCAGTTCACATAAAGTCTGAATCGATCAATCTGCTCTGTTCTCCATCAGGTTATTGATCATGTTCTCCATCGTCACGACCTCGTCTCTTTGTTTCACGGACACAAACAGCTCAGAGTCTCTGCTGCTCAGACTCAGTCACATCCACTGAGGTCACACGACCTTTGACCCTGAGCTCCAGCTACCCTAACCCTAACCATTAATACTTTCCTGATCAGTTTTCGGTGTATGAGAAGAACAGGCCTGAACTGGTTTAAACCCAGTGCTCCCAGTGCGAGCTTCAACACGAGGGAGTCCTGACAGCGACACGTCGTCTGTGGCTCATCACAGTCAGAGACTCAGTGAGGAATCGAACCTGTGACCCCAGCTCCTCCTGACGTCTGGTCCAGGCTCTGTGTAAAGACACCTGACATCACATGACATGATGTCATGACGACACGCCTCAGGTTAGAACATGAGAACAGAACTGATTCAAACGAAACTGAGGAGGTTTTTACTGAAGGATCTGAGCTTTTAAAGCCTTTTTGACCCTGCAGACTTCCTGTAGTTTCCCCTCACACTGTAGCACCTTCACATATTCACTGTTAGTGAGACCGAAGGCCACCCGAGACCAGAGACAGGAGGGACCACAGACTGGTCTCAGATCAGTCTCTTCTTGTGAGCGTCACGTTGTTTACCCTGACAGTCGATCAGCAGCTGGAGCTGAACACTTTGCTCCTCCAGTGAGGGACCTTCAGTCAGACCTGGTCCAGGTCCGGACCTGGGGTTAGGGTCCGGACCTGCTGCAGCTGTGTCGTTTCACCTGTAAACATCTGTGTGTTCTCACAGGAACACCTCGACTGACCTGCATCTGTAACACCTGGACACAAAAACAAACAGGTCACATGACCCCCACCCACACTGAGCATGTGCAGCCTTGTAAACAGGAAGTAGAGTCTCTATTAGAGGTGCTCCGATCGATCGGCGACCTGATCAGCATCGGAATCGATCAGACTTGTCTTTAAAAGAGCCGGTCGTACGAAGCACAACGCGTGACACAGTTAACAGGCTGTGGAGAGCGTCATGTTGCACGCGGTGGCGCACGAGCTGCTGGATTCATTTTGTATAAGACGTGTGTTTCCCACAGGAAGAGAGCGTTTAAAGCTGAGTCTGGAGCCTCGACCACGAGCAACGTCCCATACGCCTGTAAATAAGAGCTGTCAGGTCATGACCCTCTCTGACCTCCTTCATGTCGTAGTGTTTAAAATACAGCGTCAAGAATTGCTGCAGTAAATAAATGGATGATTCACGTGACACTGTAAGAAACAAGCTTCACGTTCAAAGAGACGCGTGCGATCGTTGATGTCGGTATTGGTGGCAGGCCCCAAGAACCCAGGATCGGAGCACTGCTGGTCTCTATAGCGACCAAAAGCTCGGCGACATCATCATGTTGTGTCACCACTGTGGTCGAGGCTGATCGGAGCCCATCAGGATCCACCATGGGCGATGACATCATCGTCCCCAAACATCCCACCCACTAACCCCGGTTTTCAAACAGGCAGAAATCTGTGTCTCAGGGACCGGATCCAGACCCAGACCCAGACCCAGATCCAGATCCAGACCCAGACCCAGACCCAGATCCAGATCCAGATCCAGATCCACATCCACATCCAGACCCAGACCCAGATGGGACATATGTGTCATCATCAGTCAGTGAACAGGTGTTTTTACCTGCAGGTGGATCAACAGGAAACTGATAAGCAACTATTCTGATAATCAATGTGTGACATCAGCAGCTCCTCCAACATCTGGAATTCACCCTGATGATGAAAACATCTGGAATTCATCCTCACTAAAACACCGTGTGAGACATGGATCTGCTTCAGAGACGAGTGTTTATCACCAGCACTGAACTCTGACCTGAGTTTACAGCCACACACACACACACACACACACACACACCAACTGTGTTCAGCTGATTCAACTGTGAAGTTAAATCTTTATTTAGATCCTCAGACATGACGACGTGACAACAAAAGCTGAGGAGACGTCCCTGACACACACACACACACACACACACACACACAGATAAGCACACAGTTAGCCCTACTTTTCCTGGACTCTGCTAATAGGATTCCCCCAACACTCACTCCACCCTCCTCCTGACCCCCCCTCTCCTCCCAGCATGCACCGCTCAATCCACCGACACACACACTTATAAAACCACACATATGCAGACACACGTGCTGACACACACACACACACACACACTGAGCTATAACCTTACCTGTGTGTCCTGTGTCCTCTCTGCTGCAGCGACGTCCCCTGAGTTGCCGTGGTAACGTCCTTTTCCTCTCGCTCTCCTCTGTCCCGTCTCTCTCTCTCTCTCTCTCTGTTACAGAGTAGGCTCGTTCTATCCTCCCTCGCCCTCCACTCTCTCTCTCTAATGAACACTTGTTGTCTGCAGCAGAGCTGGCTCATCGTGGATTTATCGACTCCTCCTCCTCACCCCCTCACCCCCCCCCATCAATCAGCTGATGACCACACCCCCTTCTTCCAGGCATGCTGCCAGCCAATCCTGTCCTCTGCTGCCTGCAGACCTGAGCTCCTTCAGCCAATGAGGAGCTGCTCTGACAGATGGCAGCACGGCTTAGAAGAAGGTGGGGGGGGGGGGGCTCTGTCTCTCTCTCTCTCTCTCTCTCTCTCTCCGTTATACCATGATGGAGTCAGTTACCTGTCCTCAGGTAAGTCAACATCAGCTGGTACCTGCCGGCTCCAGTGGTGACCAGCTGAGATGATGTCACCCTCCTCAATGAAACTGATCCCAGAACAGTGAAAAACTTCCTGAGTGTCAGGTGACCTCCTGCCTCCATGACATCACTGTGGGTCACGTGGACACATTCTGACAGCAGGTTCCAGGTGGATCCAACGCCAGCGTGGTTCCTGATGATGTCACTGTCCTGATGTCAGAAGGGGTGGGGCGGGGGCGGGGGAGTGACACATTCAGGTGTCTCATATGTTTCACTGTGATTCCTCCAGATGACTCCTGTGGTCCAATGACATGACGCCAGCTCATATCCAGGCGACAGAGAACTGATCATCACCGTGGTAACGTCCCATTGTGCAGGTGATGATGATCACCGCTCTACTACGGGACACGTGCTGCTCCAACACAGAGCTGTGTCCCTGAATGCAGCGCAGCCGTCGTGTCATCACAGGTGATAAAAGAGAAGAAGCAGCAGAACAAACTGCTGACTTGTCTGCAGCTCCCAGCATGCACCTCTGCTCCCCTCCCCTCCCCCCAACAGAAAATACAGCCCTCAGTCCAGGACTGTGCAACACATCAATCAGTGTGCAGCTGTGTGTGTGTGTGTGTGTGTGTGTGTACCTCAGACAGGACAAGCCGACCACAGGAAGTCTGAAAGCAGAGAAGAAGAAGAAGAAGAGATCAACACAAACTGAGTGTTTTTACAGATTCACATCTCCAGTAGGAACCAATGAGCTTAGAGCCGCAGACAGGGGGGAGGGATACAGAGACGGACCAGCCCCTCCCTTCGGCTCCTCACATTGTGTTTATGATGACCAGTATGTTTCTGTTGTTTTCATTCTGGACTCGTCACTAAAAGGATGAATCACTGTGACATCACAGAACGGTGACATCATCATCAGAAACACAAGGATTCAAGTTCAAATGATGAAAAGATTAAATCTCTCTCCTGAACCGACTCGGTCACAGACGTCTGTGACTCCTGAACCGACTCACAGACGTCTGTGACTCCTGAACCGACTCACAGACGTCTGTGACTCCTGAACCGACTCGGTCACAGACGTCTGTGACTCCAGGTATCTGTGATGACAGACCCCAAACACGTGAAGGGCCAGAGTGACGTCACGTGTCCCAGGAGGAGTGTAGTTGTGAACATCTGACATGTTTTCTCTGACAGGTCCAAACTGAACCACAGACATCTGCAGCACAGACACGTTGAAATGGCTGGCCTCATCAGTGATCAATGATCAATACTCAAAACTGCTTCACGTGCTAAATTTCCACTAATTAACTAATTAATTAAACAGAGTTAGAGTGTGAGAAGATTCACTGTGGTTACACACACACACACACACACACACACACACACTGTGTTTACCTATAAGACCTGGATCTAAATGCTTACACGACCCTGATCCAGATCCTGGTCCTGATCGATCAGAACTAAGGCTTGATTGATTATCTCAATGTTTTAATCCACTTATCAGAAACACGGACATTAAACCGGTCCACACACACACACACACACACACACACACACACACAGATCGGTTCTCCTCGCGGCTCCGGTTCACCGTAAACACACCGGACTCTGCTGCTCCGGTCCCCGCTGCTCCCTCCACAGTGGCCGGACTCCTTTCACACAAGTGTCGGTTTAACGCTCCGCTCCATCCCGGTGCTCGGAAAACACGGAGCCGACTCTGTTTCGCAGCCGTTCGGGCAGCGCGACGGGTCGGTGCCCGGTTCGGAGGCTGTGTGTTCGGGCTAGCTGCTCTGCCTTCACCGGAGGGTCCACTTCTACCGGGGACCGGTGTCGCGGGCTGGACCGTGACTCCGGGCGGACAGCCGTTAACGGACAGACGGCTGTGAAAGTGGACCCGTTACCGAGAGGAGCCGCTGTTTACCGGCCCGCTGTGTGCGCCGAGTGGACAGGGGCACGGTTCTGGACCCGGGGACGTGTCCACCGACACTCGGGTGTTCGTGTGGTTCCGTTAAAACCAACAGAAACAGAAAACCCGCCGTTTTTCAAAGGAGTCTGGGACCGTTCACTCACCTTCCACCGACACCGTGATGTAGCAGCTCACAGACCCGCACACACGACCAGCTGCCCCGGCCTGCACTCGGACTCACCCGGCCGGTCCATGCAGCGGTAACGGCGGCGGTAACGCCCGAACCGACGGTCAGGGAGGGCAGACGTAACGGAGAGGCAGCGGTAACGGTAACGGCTAGCTAAGTTACGTTACATGCCGGTGACAGCGGTGGAAGAGTCCGCCGCGTCCACACCTCCCCCCGCCTCTCCTCCTCCTCCTCCTCTTCCTCTCTTCTCCTTCTTTTCTCCTCTTCTTCTCTTCTTCTTCTTCTTCGCTTCCTCTACGATTATTTTCGCGGTTTCTTGACATTAGTTTATGTTCTCCACGGAGACTTCAACTTCCGCATCGCTCAGGTGACGTAACGGCGACGTAGAGAAACGTCTGCCAGGCGAGAGAACGACGAGCACACACAAACAACCAACACACACACACACACACACACACACACAGATATTGATCTTTGTGTGTGTGTGTGTGTGTGTGTATTTACAGCTCCGCGGTGACGTATGAAACAACAGCTATATTAAAGTGTTTAAATAAACAGAGACTGGGAGATGATTTTAAAGCGTTAAACACAGAGACCGTTAAATAATCACATTATTGATTAGCTAACCGGAAGTGAAGGATTTGAAATGATCAATTTAATAAATCAATTTAAACAACTGAGGACAACACAGAAGGGAAACAATAACACACACACACACACACACGTGGTGTCAAGTTGTAGTTTCAGCTCCCCTCCAGCAGGTGGCAGCGTCTCATCACACACAACCCTCTGCTCTGACCTCTGACCTCACTTGTCTGTTGGATCCAGGCAACAACACCACTAACAGACTGACCAAAACTTTTATTCTGAAAGTTTATAGTTAAAGGAGGAAGACCCACACACACACACTCACACACACACACACACACACACACACGAAACTGGGAGGAAGAAACACCCAGAGACTCTCAGTCACCTCGGGCTGACTCCGCCCTCCGTCCTCAGTCACAGTCTGAGTCATGAACCAGGATCTAGGACCAGGTCCAAGTCCAGATCCAGGTCCAGGTCCAGGTCCAGGTCCAGGTCCACTAAACAGCAGTAAAACACACAACAGAACACACACACATGAACAAGTCAGAGTTTTGTGGTTAAAGATATTTAAACCTGAAGTTTACGTCATTATTATGTTCCATATGTTACATAGTGTAAAGTATCGTGTAACGTGTGTTTCCTGCTGATCCAGTTTGCTCAGGAATCTCAAACAATCACTGATGAGAACTTATGAATGAGGAAAGGTGTGTCCTCGTGGCCACGCCCCCTGACGCTAGGTTTTAATCAGGAGGGGGAACGGGTGAGGCAGCAGACCGCGGCTCAGGACGCACGAGCCTCACACAGCACCGCGTTAGCTTCACTCACCGATCAGGATCAGCCGGTATCGATCATCATGCTGCAGGTGAACGGGACGCAGCTCCACGTGCCGCTGTCGGAGTACGGCTTCGAGCGGCGCTTCGACGAGCGAGGAGCCATCGAGTGGATGCAGGAGAACTGGTGAGCGAACACGTCCGGACAGAAGTCCGTTACAACTCCGCGCTGTGAACTCCCTGTGAGGTGGTGTCGGTGTTCGGGCTGAACATCGACCCCCTCCCGTTTAACCGGACTGTCCCCTCTTTACCGGAGCGGACACACCGACCGTGACCCAAACTGTTCTGCCGGTTCGCTGCTCTGACAGTGGGTTCGGGTGAGTCGGTGCCGTGTGGTGGGTCAGTCAGGCCGAACCGACCAGCTCATGGTATCAACACAGACAGATGATCGATTGTTTGTGTGAGTCAGGTGTAACGAGCTGATCAGCTATAGAAGTTAAACCGGAGGGTTTCTGAGCAGGGCTCGGTTCGGCTCGGTTCGGTTTGGTTCGGTGACGCTGCACTGGTTCGAGCAGAGAGAGTTACCTCAGTAAGTGACGTAACTGGGATTAGCCCGCACGAGCTGAAGGAGTGAGGGCAGTAAAGTACAGGTGTAACCACAGGTGAGTCACTGAGCGGTGATGTCACACCTGTATGTATTTGTGGTATTTAGTTCAGATCCGGTCACTCCACTAAGCCCCGCCCACAGCTGCTCAGTGACGGTAAACATGATGGCAGACATCTGAGTGACAACGGACCACGGCCCAGACCGACCCGTGAGGTTTCTGATCCGTTGCACACCCTAGTGATGTCACAGGTGGTTTTACCTGTTCAACAGAAAAATGTAGTTTATGGTTTGTTGCCAAGCAACAGAGTGACAGGTCATCATCAGATCACAACCTGATGATCAATAAAGAGTAAATGACTACAGTTAAATCTGATTAGTGTCTGAACAGAAACTGCATTAACCAGTAAACCATTAATTGTGTGTGTGTGTGTGTGTGTGTGTGTGTGTGCAGGAGTAAGTCCTTCCTGTTCAGTGCTCTCTACGCCGCCCTGGTGTTCGGAGGTCAACACTACATGAAGCCTCGGCCCAGACTGAACCTGCGGCTGCCGCTCGTCCTCTGGTCGCTGAGCCTCGCTCTCTTCAGGTAACACTCACCTGTCTCACTCTGTCACTCGTTAACTCCTCAGTCTCAAACAATGAGCTCGTCTCCATGGAGATGATGAGACCGCCTCTTCCTCCTGACAAACACAAACTTGCCTCTATCTCCGTGGTAACGGAAAAATGCTGCTTTAGAGTTGAATTAGACTTTCTGAGGTCTCCATGACTACTAACACCACACTGTCTGTCTCCACGGTAACCGGCCACCCATCAGGCAGGTCAAGGTGGTTTGAGCTTCAACAACAGGCCTGTCAACTCAGTCAGGACCTGAAACCTGAACCTGGTCCAGGAGCAGACCTGCAGGTGACTCACCTGTCCGAGGCCGAGCCTCCATCTGCTCAACCACCTGACCGACCTGCCTCAGGTGGTTTAACAGAGACTGGAACCTGAAGTCCACCTGGAATCACCTGGGTTCAGGTCCAGGTGGACTCTGTGGACCAGGTGGACTCTGTTGTGTGTTGTTGTGGTTCCTCCTGAACATGAACAGCTGTTTGTCTCTGGTTGCCGCCAGCAGCTGAACCTGTTGTTGTATCATCATTGCTGATGCTTGATTAGATGGTCTGACTGACGTGTTCTGTCCTGGTCTCTGTTCTGTGGGTCCAGTATCGTGGGTGCGGTCCGGACCGGGTCCTACATGATCCACATCCTGAGCAGCAGCGGCTTCAGACGCTCCATCTGTGACCAGAGCTTCTACAGCGGCCCGGTCAGCAAGTTCTGGGCCTACGCCTTCGTCCTGAGCAAAGCTCCAGAGCTGGGTCAGTGCACGCACACACACACACACACACACACACACACAGAGTTACTAATGGCTGATGTAGTTGTTGAATTTCCTGTTGACCTCTGACCTCCAGGCGACACAGCCTTCGTCGTGCTGAGGAAGCAGAAGCTGCTCTTCCTGCACTGGTACCACCACATCACGGTTCTGCTCTACTCCTGGTACTCCTACAAAGATATGGTGGCCGGCGGCGGCTGGTTCATGACCATGAACTACACCGTGCATGCCCTCATGTACACCTACTACGCCCTGCGTGCCGCCGGCCTGCGCGTGCCCCGCCCCTTCGCTGTGCTCATCACTAGTGCTCAGATTGCCCAGATGGTCATGGGGCTGACGGTGAGCGGGCTCGTCTACACCTGGTTGACGGCCGGAGACTGCCCCTCCCGCATGGACAACATCACCTGGGCGGCGCTCATGTACCTGAGCTACCTGCTGCTCTTCTCCAACTTCTTCTACCAGACCTATCTCAGGCCGCACGCCGCCGAGGCCAAGACCAGCAAGACGGACTAGACCGGGTCAGGAGGATTGACCTGGACCGGAGCTGGTCCAGAGACTAAGACCAAGACCAGAACTCCCATGGATCCAGCTCCAGGATCCAGTGTGAACTGGACCAGGTTCAGACCCGAACACTGTTTTTTAGTTTGTCTTAAACCTCCACATGAACCAGTCTGGACTCTGAACTGGAGCTGAACCACGGCAGTCCAGTAAGACCAGTTCAGGTCTCTGGACATCTCCACCCGTCTCTGTCTCACGCACACACACCCCCATCAATCTCTGGCAGGATGATGAATCCAGCCCCTCCCTCCTCACTGGTCTGACTGGTTCCTGTCTGACAGGCGAAGCTCCGCCCCCTCCTCATACGTCACCTGTAAAGAACACCTGGGTCTTTAATCAAAGCTATCCGGCCAATTCTACTGATCAATTAATGAATTGATCCAGATGTGAGAAGTTCCTGCTGCAGCGTCAGATTCTCAAACCACGGATGTTCATGTGACCTCTGACCTCAGGACTTTTTCTGTCCCAGAGGTTTCACACTAACTCTCCTCCAAAACTGTTCATGTGTTTATTTATTGATGAGTATTTATTGGACGCATGATGGCGCCTGATTGGCTGCTGGAAGAGTCCGAACACTTCCTCACTTCAGGTTATTTATGTAAATCACATGTATCACATGGTGAATATTTATTGTTTTGTACTTTGTTTAGAGATTGTTGTTGTTGTTGTTGTTGTTGTTGACGTTGTTGTTGACGTCGACGTGTTGAAGCTGCAGAAACCTGACGACTGCAGCTTCAAAGTCTTTATTTATTGTTGAGAAAAATAAAGTCACAGTTTTTAAACTTGATTCAGTCTGTGTGTGTGTGTGTGTGTGTGTGTGTGTCTCTGTGTGTGTGTGTGTGTGTGTGTGTGTGTGTGTGTGTGTGTGGTGTGTGTCAGGGCTGTGTCTGCTTCATCTCCCTCCAGCTCTTCCACAGCAACAGATCTCGACTCTTCCCCAGAGCGACGACGCTGCGCGGCAGCCTCAGCCCGTTGAACTGACCCACGCCGTCGTCTCGGCCCATCGCCACCAACATGGTCACGTTACCTAGCAATCAGAAGCAACATCAGTCAGCTGGCCAATCAGCATCTCCACCAGCTCACTGACAATACAGACAGGTGTGTGTGTGTGTGTGTGTGTGTGTATGTATGTACCTGTGTGATAGGACGTCAGCTTCTTCCCTTTCAGGCTGTTAATGATGTTGCTCACGGCGACGGTGGCGTGCAGCCCAGCGTGGTATGCCAGCTTTGGTTCGTTGACGTTGGCGCAGTCACCCACAGCGAAGATGTTGGAGAAACCTTCAACCTGCAGGTGCTGGTTCACCTTCAGAGCGCCGCTGTCCGTCACACTGTCGCCTGCAACACAGAGGGGAGCTAGGCTAACAGTTCCCATACGCTTCCAGTGTTTGTGCTAAGCTAGGCTAACCTGAGCATTCATGTCCTGGTGTGTGTGTGTGTGTGTGCGCGCTCACTGAGGCTGGAGGCGTAGGCAGCAGAGTTGATCCTGACCCCGCTGCAGCTGATGATCAAGTCGGTGGTCAGAGTGTCTCCTCGCTCCGTTGTCACCACCATGTTCCTCCGTGTGACGTTCAGGGGCAGCTCGGACAGATGGCTCACTTTCTGTCCTGAAACACAGCAGTACCTGGTCTCGTCAGCACCCGTCTTTACTGGACCACCTGTGTGCAGCTGTGAACAGGTGTACCTACCCAGCAGTAGCTCCACCCCCTTCTCCAGCAGAACCTCTTTGGCCTGTTGCCGCACACTGGGCAGCAACTGCGGGTCGGCCAGACCGATCCTGGAGTGGATCAGAACCACCTGAGGGGGAGGAGACAGGGAAGCAGACTCTGCTCAGGTAAACGTCAGAGGCCAGAGGTCAGAGGTCAGAGAGAGACTTAGGTCTGATCAGAGGTCAGAGGTCAGAGATCGTCACCTTCTTCTCTGGATACTCCGTCTTGATCTCAGCAGCCATTTCCACCCCAGTTGACCCCCCTCCCACCACCAACACTGAGTCTGCAGCCTGGACCTGCACACAACACACACACACACACACACACATGAACACAGGAACAGTAAGGACTCTGACCTCAGCAGCGGTCTCATTGGTAACGAACCTGTGAGGCGAAGTGCTCGTACGTCTCCACGGCGCCCTGATACGACGCCATCGTGTTGAACTTCCCAGGAAACGGGCCATCGGTCCCAGTGCAGAGGATGAGGTGGGAGAACTGGATCTCCTGCACCAAGGGAAAGACTGGTTACCACGGTAACAAGGTACAGTCAGTGATCCCAGTTTAGCACAAAGATTGTTAGCAGATGGAAACTGTTAGCCTAGCTTAGCACACACACTGAACGCATATGAAAACTGTTAGCATAGCTTAGCAGAAACCAGTTGTAGCAGATGTAAACTGTTAGCCGAGCTCAGCTCACCCTCCCCCCCTGCAGGACGACCTTCTGTCCCTCGGCGTCCACTCGCTCCACTCGTCCCTGGACAAAACTGTCTCCAAATGTCTTAGCGTAGGGGATGAATGTCCTCTGAGCAAAGCCTGCAGACAGCCAGGGCACTTGGGTCAAAGGTCACAGGCCACTCACAGCGCTGCAGACAGTGACGTCACAGGAGGTGTTACCTGGCTGCACTGATGCTCTGAGCGCCGCCACGTTGTGATGAAAGGCGTCTCTCATGTCGATCAGAGTGAAGCTCAGACCTGCGCACTGCAGCTGCTGAGCGGCCGCGATGCCCCCGAACCCACCGCCCACCACCACCACATGGACCCCGCTCACCGACACCTGACCGCCCATCTCTGCACGCGCGCGCACACACACACACACACACACACACACACACACACACACTTTACATAAGTAACAACTCAGAGGAACCTTCACTGCACAGCTTCTGTGGGTCAGTTATTGGTGATGTCATCATTCCCTGTAAAGTAAAGTAGCCCCCCCACCACCACCACCCCCCACCCTTCCTTTCCTTTACCAGTAACTCAGTGGAAACGCCCCTCCCGTGAGTCCCTGCTGTGGACGAGTCTCTTTCTGCTACTCCGCACTGACGCTGCTGATGTCTCGATGTCCCAGTTTCCTGACGGCGCGTGAACCCACCTGTCGCAGGTAAACGCGTGTGGACGCCGGTGAGTCCGGACCTGTTGGATCTTCTCCTCTGTTCTCGCGCTGCAGTTTGCTGTTTAGCTTTTCCTCCACAGAGCTCCGCCTCTGACGACACCGGTCTCCACCAATCACAGCTCAGCTCCGCTCATGGTGAGCGAGGAGGGGGCGGTGCGGTCTCTGCCGCTACCTTCAGGCTCTGCAGGGAAAAATGAAACCTTTTGTGGAACGTCATGTGGTTCATGTGAGACAGATAAAAGAAGCTGTTGGGTAACAGTGGACATTAACAGTCTTATCACATGAGCTCATCACACACTCAGACTCTGAGCGGAGACACGCTCTCTGACTGATCGATTATCTAATTATCCAACAAGACACTGTGGCGGAGGTTTTTACTGACAGACACTGAACACATCATTCACTCAAATCCTCTTTTTAAGAGTTTGACCAAACAGGTAAAATGAGTCAGATCCACTCTGTTTACAGCACATTCTGGTCTCTGATGTCGGCAGTACCTGAAGTTTTAGTTTTTAAAACCAAGAAAATATAAAAACTTCAAACGAAACCAGATTTTAAAACATTTTTAAAGCTCAATAAAGGAAAAATGATTTTTAACTGTGAAAACACTGAGGGTCTGAAAACTTTCTGAATGTGGAACAACATATTTGTTGTGTCAAACAGAATCCTGTCCTAATCAACTGTCGGACATTAACCCATTCACCTGTGTTGTGACGTCATGTCACAGGTGACCCCCCCCCACCACCTGCACACACAGACCACAGGCCGCTGACAGTGACTGTCTGCGGGCTGTCTGTCTGTGTGACAGCGCCCTCCTGTGGTTTAACTCCGCACTGAGCCTCATTTATTCACATTCTCACTTTGACTGGTTCATCAATGTGTAGAAGTGACATAGTGTGAGGCCGGAAGAGGAGCCACAGACATTCAGAATAAAAGCCTCAGCACAGAAGACTATTCAATCTTTAACCCTGTATGATTTCAACCTGTCAGTTTCTTGTTGCTCAGTATAAGGACAAACACATTTTTTTTACTGGTGACAGTGAACGTCTCATTATTGTGGAGTGATTAACTTTGTTTACTGGAGCCATTCCGTTTGCTAACTGTATTTTGCAGCCTCCTGTTATTTCATGGGGGGGGGGGGGGGGGGGGGGCATCGATGAAAATGAATGTTAACTGATGTTAGTGAATCTAATTTAAAATGTACTGTGGATAACAACAGAGGAAAGTGAGCTGGGTATGTGTATTCTAGGCTTTTATTTTGAAATCTCTGCCCGGAAGTGTCCCCCGGTGCACGAGCCGTAGCTTCAGTCCGTGCTCGGTCGGTCAGTCGATGCCAGCCTGCGCTGTTACTGTCGGTCCATGTCGGTGTGTTGGCGGCGGAGCGTCCGGAGCAGCGGAGACACTCTGATGGAGGAGACGTGAAGTTTTACCGGAGAGGAGCGGAGGGAGGAGGAGGAGCAGGAGGAGCAGCAGGAGCAGGAGGAACTTTTTCCCGCGGTGAGAATGAACCTAAAACTAACGTTACCACCATTTACCGAGAAGTTCTGTAGTTACCGACAGATGTTTCCGTTAGTGACGCAGCTGCTGTTCGGTTCGTGTGACTCCACTTTCTAAACGTTTCCCCCGTGAGTCGCGTGCGCGCTGTGTGTGTGTTTGTTGTGGTTGGCTTGTGAGTCTGAGGAGCGCGAGCCTATTGTCCCCGCGGCTCCGTTCCCATGGTGAAGCTTCATCAGCTCGCGAGACTGACCGGACAGAGCCGAGAAGTCTTCGGGCGTTCATCGGTGTGAAGTTACCGCGGAACCGACGACCGGACATTTTGATTTGTAAAAACTTTAAGATGAAGAAAAACATGAAGTGAATAAGATACAGAGGGGCGTCATCTTCATCATCATCATCATCATCATTAGTGTTGTCATGGTACAAAGTGAAAGTGGAGCGCAGTGTATCTGATGATGTGACGTCGGACCACAGGAAGTCCAGACGGTCACTGACCAAACAGATCCAGAGTCAGATACTTGGAGACTCTGTGTAGTGACAGTGAACGTTACATCACAATCCTGATGATGATGATGATGATGATGGTGCAGCAGCAGATTATTGATGATATAACAGACACCACACACACAACAGCAGCGGGGGGGGGGGGGGGGCAGATGTTTCCAGCTGCTGTCTGTTTCTGCTCCGCTGATAACATCATGGCGACGCCCAGAGCAGGAAACATCTCAAACATCTAAACCATGTGAGCAGCTGGGTCATCAAACCACCAGGGAGACGCTTGCTCACACTCACTGCTGCACCGTCAGCTGCAGCTGCTGCACCATCAGCTCCAGCTGCTGCAACCGTCAGCTGCAGCTGCTGCACCATCATCTCCATCTGCTGCACCGTCACTCCAGCTGCTGCAACCGTCAGTCCCCCGGCGCTGCACCATGCACCATCTCTCCAGCTGCTGCTCATCGCTCCAGCTGCTGCACCATGCACCATCATCTCCAGCTGCTGCGCCATCAGCTCCAGCTGCTGCACCATGCACCATCATCTCCACTGCTGCACCATCAGCTCCAGCTGCTGCACCATGCACATCATCTCCCAGCTGCTGCACCATCAGCTCCAGCTGCTGCACCATGCACCATCATCTCCAGCTGCTGCACCATCAGCTCCAGCTGCTGCAACCATGCACCATCATCTCCGCTGCTGCACCATCATATCTCCAGCTGCTGGTCACACAGAAAATAGTTCAAGAGTTTAGATCAATCAAACTGATCAATACGTCCTGGAATCAGAACGGTCTGTAGCGATCTGGTGTGTGTCGTCGTCATCGTCACCTTGTGTGTGTGTGTGTGTGTGTGTGTTTACTCCAGGTGTTTTTGCAGTGTGATGCGTCGGGATGGATGAGGCGGAGCACAGTCACTACGTGGCCCAGCTGAGGGCGGAGTTCGACAGCTGTGACACGACGCCACCGGCCTCCTGGACCGAGACGAGCTGACGCGCTCTGCACCAAGCTGCAGCTGGACCAGCACCTGCCGCTGCTGCTGGACTCCCTGCTGGGCCAGCGCACC
This sequence comes from Caranx melampygus, assembly GCA_019059645.1. Classification (NCBI taxonomy): domain Eukaryota; kingdom Metazoa; phylum Chordata; class Actinopteri; order Carangiformes; family Carangidae; genus Caranx; species Caranx melampygus. The sequence goes on from JAFELL010003447.1 coordinate 34,026, forward strand.
TACGCCAGGGTGAGTCCACTAGGGTCCAGTCCACCAGGGTCCAGTCCACTAGGGTACAGTTCACTGTGGTCCAGTCCACCAGGGTCCATCCACTATGGTCCAGTCCACCAGGGTCCAGTCCACGGGTCTGGTCACTGTGGTCCAGTCCACTGTGGTCCAGTCCACCGGGTCCAGTCCACCAGGTCAGTCCACTATAATAATAAACAGAGGGACAAAAGCTGAAGTCTGAAGAGATCAGAGGTCACAGACTGATGGTTGACCTCAGGTCCAGGCTGCAGGACTGACAGAGGCCCAGATGTGTTGTTGGAGTGAACAGAACTGTAACGGTTTCACCAGCACTTTACTGAACCAGCCTGAAAACGTCCTCCTGTCCCAGCGTGGACATGTTAATGACCACCTGTCAAAGTCTCTGCAGCTCTGTGGCTCCTCACACTCCTCCACACTCTGCTCTGGTTTGGTGACTCACTTTCTGTCTGGTTCGTCTCGAGTCTCTGTCCTCCACCTGCTCAGAGTGGGCGGTCCTTCAAGGACGTCAGCAGAGTGGGCGGTCCTTCAGAGGACGCAGCAGAGTGGGCAGTCCTTCAGAGGACAGTAGCTGATCTGTCTCTGTGTCCCTCAGGTGAACTTTGAGGAGTTTAAAGACGTCTTCGTGGCTGTCCGTCTCGCTCTCTGGACTTCAGCACATCAGAGGATGACAGCAGCTACCTGGAACCAGGTGAGACACATGAGGGGCGGGGCTAAAGAGCAGTGGCTGGTGGGGGCTTGATATTTGCATTAACAATGTGATCAGACTTCCCTGTTAATCCTGGTCCTGGCCCTGGTCTGGCCCTGGTCCTGGCCCTGGCCCTGGCCCTGCCCTGGTCCTGGTCCTGGCCCTGGCCCTGGTCCCGGCCCCGGCCCCGGTCCCGGTCCCGTCCTGGTCCTGGCCCCTCATGTAGCAGCAGGATTCCTGTCTGACAGACTCTGGCTGGCCCTGCAGCCTGTGGCTCCTCTGACCCACATTCGACCTGTCAGTGTTTCTAACTGTCTCCACAGTTGTTCCAGAGGAGGTGAAGCCGAAGTTCGTGAAGGGGCGAAGCGTTACGGCCGCCGCTCTCGTCCCGACAGTAAACACAACGCTGCGCTGACCTGCGACTCAGAGGACTCGCCGCCGTCCAGGACCGAGGCCACAGACTCGTCACCGGTCGGCGTCCGCAGAGCCAAACTGAGACGGTCAACGTCTCTGGAGTGTGGAGGTGAGGACGCGCTGTGATGAGGTCACTGATGATGCTCTTCCAGCTTATCACAGAGTAACAAAGGCTAACAATGCTACCAATGCTAACAACAACAGTGTGACGTCGCTCAGAGCTCAGAGCTCAGATGGTCAGTGAAACGCAGCAGAAACACAGGAGGCTGAGAGATGATGATAATGTGAAGGAGAGCAGGAGGCTCCAGCTGTGGGTTTATAGAGCCACGCACACACACACTCACACACACACACAACACCAGTGAATGAAGGTCATTGTGTGTTCTGTGCTGACTGGGTGAGGTTGGTCTCAAATATCCAGACGTTGTGCAGTTTCTGTGAATACCTGAGGGGGGAGGAGGACGGGGGAGGAGGGAGGAGTCGTCTGGGGGAGGCTTGGTGGTTTTGGGGGCGTTGGAGGTTTCTCAGGAAGTGGGATAGGAGGATGTGGCTGCTGGCAGCACCGGGCGCTGGTTTGGCTGCAGATCAGAGCTGCAGCTTCTCTGGGTCAGTTTGACTTTGTTTCTGACGAACAGAAACTTTTCAGCCGCTTGTTCTGATGTGAAGAAGGACCCCCCCACCCCCCACCCCCCATCCTCTTCCTTCTCCTCCTCCTTTTTCCTCCTCCTCCTCGTCCCCTCTAATTTACCTGATGAGCAGTTTGACTTCTCTTCATTGTCGTCAGAGTGGCGGCCATGTTTTTTTCAGGTCATCTGAACTGATTAGATTTGGGGGGGGGGGTCAAAGTCAAAGGTCACAGAGGACTGTGGACAGACAGGAGTGATTTGAGTGACTGTCGTGTCCGTAGGACTCAGTGGCTCCGCCCCTGTGTTTCCATGGTGATGTACCTGTTGGTTCATGAGCTTCAGTCAGTGAGTGTTTATGTAACTCAGCTCTGTGCTCGCTCGCTCTCTCTCTGTCTCTGTGAACGAGTGTCTCTCACCACTCGCCACTATGGATTCAGCTCAAGTCTAAACACAGTCAGAGGGTTACTAAAGGGTTTATACTGGGGGGGCGGGGGGGGGGGGGG
>JAFELL010003448.1:0-28640 GCA_019059645.1 Caranx melampygus
ACCGTCCTTACCTGAGAGGCGAGCATGTGCTGGGACAGATGGAAGGGGAAGGGGTTGGGGGTTCTCGTGCCCTGGTGGAGAGGCTGCCGTTTTCCAAACCGCTCGCCCCCGATACAGAGGCCAAAAGATGCCCATGCCCATGGCAGAAAAGGCTCCGGGGGCCATGGCAAACGCCCGGGTGAAACAACAGCGGCGATCCGTTGTTGAGGGGGGTTAAAGAACTGCTGACTGTGCAGGCCGGACAGAGCCAGGCTTTGTAAGTGGCCCGGGCTGAAGTGTGAGGGGCTCTCATCTGCACCATGAGGGGGAGAACGCGTCCTTAGTGGCACTGATGCCCCCGGCCTCCGAGTCCTTTGTCAGTGCGCCGTGGTGTCCTTCTGTGCCTGCTCTCTGCTTTGTCCTTCTCTAGGTTCCTTATACTGAATATGGACTCTTGGTCTTCTTCTCCGTGCCGCCGATGCTGGGCGGTCCGGTCCCGGATGCGGTCCTCACACCTGGAGCTGTAGGGGGACACGGGTTCCGGTCCGGGGCTGTTGGAGGCGGTGCAGCGCTCGTCCTGTTGCTCCAGCTCCTGCTCACTGTCAGTGCACGTCTTCTCATCTGCAAACAACACAACAACGTCAGCCACAGCCACACAACAGCCTCAGAGAGCTGCTGCACACACACACACACACACACATAGAGTCACACACACTCACAGTGACTCCGACTTTGTTCAATTACAAACCAACTGAACATTTAAATGCAGAGTTCACACACGGTCAGAGTCCAGATTAATATCCACACAGGATCAATCATAAATAATAAACCCACATCAGGGTCTGATTCGCTGATGTGAAGTGACTGACAGGTGTGATGAACACAGCAACCACAACTGTGACACAGTTCACACAGGTAAAACAACAACATTTAAAACAGACTCATTAAAGAAAAAACACATCACATGATTCAACAGTGGCTTCGCCTCACAATTCAGATGACTCTATGATTGTTATTATAGAGGAGGCCGTGGGGCCCCTGAGGAGCCTGCTTCATCCGGACTCTGTCCCGGCTCACCTCTGCTGGCTCTGCTGAACCTCAGCGGGCTGGGTCCGGCTCCCAGCGGGGAGTGCACCGCGTCCCTGCCGGTCGGAGCTTCGCTGGAGGAGGCGTCCGAGTCGGCGCCGTCCCGGTCGGCCTTACACTGGTCCTCATACATCCGCAGCGACGGCATGGTCAGCTGCTTCCTGCGCAACACACACAACCCTCATTAATCATGTGTGACGTCATTATAAGGTGCGAAAAATATAAACGCAGTCGGTTTTTTTTTTTACAGGTGTGATGCGTTCACTGTCTCGCACCTCTTCTCCCGCCGCCGTTGCCCGTGTCTCTGAAGCTTTTGCAAACGGGTTGTTGTCGATCTTCAGCTGCGTTATCTGGTGAGAACACACACACACACACACACAACACACCACACACACACTCCATGTTAGGACCAGGACTCGTTTTTTTTTGTGTTTTGTTTTTTTTTTGCTTTTTTTGTGCCACATTGGCTTCAAACAACACAACACACAGTCTCGTGCAGGGCGGGGCCACAGGGGCCACAGGGGCCTCGGTTTACATTTTATTATTGTTATTATCATTATATTATATTAATAATAAAAAGCGCAGTGATGGCCCCCACGTTATACTCATTGGCCCCGGAGAGAGACATTGTGCCACGGCTTCTTCTCTCCGTGGGGCCACTCGGGCCTCGGAGGGGCCCTGAACACACCGCGGTGCTGGATGGAGCAGATGACGAGCATGTCAATAATTAATAATGTGGTTTGGATCACTGCTGCTCCGCCAGCTCATGTGCACTCGCGCGGAGGAGCCCCGACGCGCGCGGCCCTCCACGGAGCCTCTACAGGCTCCTGGGGGGTGGGGGGTGTGTGGGGGGTGGCCCCTGAGAAAGGAAAGGGCGCTTGAGGCGGTTTGTAGCTGAGCAGAGGGCCGCAGCATGTGCGGGGTCAGCGGCCTTTAAAGCCTGTAATCGATTGTGACTCTTTGCCATAAACTTTTACAACAAGACCCCCCCCCCCCTCACCTCTCCTCACCCCTCCTCACCCACCTGAACACAAGCTGCAGTTTAACCCCAGCTTATTATAATACCATTAAATATACACACACACACACACACACACACACCACACACAACCCTGCTCCTGCTCTATGTCCCATCATCAGCCAGAGATCCTGTTAAATCCAAACTACGGAGGCCGCGTGTAAAGTCACTTTATTCAAATGCTACGTAAAAGAGGCCCAACATCAGCGCCGCGCTTATCCGCCTAATTTATCCACTTCTGGTGAAGGTAACAGCTCATTGGTCGCAGATAAAACACACACACACACACTCTCTCTCTCTCTCCTCTCTCTCTCTCTCTCTCTCTAACACACTCACACACACGCAAATACAAATCCAGGCAAAACAGCAATTAAAAAATCAAGTGGGACACGGGGAGTCCTCTGCAGGGAAATTAGGCGACCTAAAAAATCAGATTAAGTCTCCAGGGTTTGGTGGTGGTGGTGTATTGGGGGGGTGGGGGGGGGGGGGTGTAGGAGGAGGAAGCACGTTATAAGAACATTTATTTTGAAAGTACGCAGCAGCAGCAGCAGCAGCAGCAGGAGCCGCGCGCCGTGCTGCACCGGGCGGTCACCCACCTTGTCGTTCTGATAGGCCGTCACAGCCACGAACTCCGTCTCGGGAACACGTAGGTCCTGAAGGTGCTGTACGGCAGCTTCAGGATGTCGTTGGCCCGGACTATGTGGAACCGGGGCTGGTACTTGTGCATGGAGTTCAGGATGGTCTGCACCACAGCGCGCGCGCACACACACACACCAACACACACACACACGGAGTTAGTAAAACGTCACCAACACACCTACATGTGTTTATTTCTATTGAACATTTCTGTGCACGTTCACACTGACAGTGACGCTGCAGCTCGAGACCATGTTGTCACGAGGACACACGACTTTAGAAATAATAACAGTAATAATAAATAATAATAATAATAACAATAACAAAATAACCATAATGATAATAACAACACAATAATAATATATTAATAATACTGATAATTTAAAAGTGATAATTACAGCATCAATAACAATAATAAATAAATATAGAAAGTTTAAATCCAGTTTCTGTTAAAACCTGCTTTCTTCCTGTCCCGTGTGAACCGGTCTGACTCTGACTCTGACTCTGACTGTGAGTTCATGTGAAAGATAAAACAGCCTGTACATTAGACACGTGTTTTAAACGGACAAATACCAGTATATTATATTGATGTTTAAATTATAGAGCAGCAGGCAGAAATAACGTTGTGAAGGAAAGGCCACGTGTTAAATCACATCTAATCCACTTCACATCTGACTGACACCACAGTTACAGTATATATTATATATATATTATATTGAAGTGTCAGGACTCTGGCACATGTTTCACATTTTACTCCAATTCTAGTTTTTTTCAGGTTGTATTTTATTTTACAGTCACAGGTTCAATAAAACGAAACGCTGTTAAAAATCACGTTGGAAGTGATTTAAATAAAACTAAGGTTTACACAGGGAACATGTTCACACACTCAGCTCTCCTGTATACTCTACTGCAGCAGAGTATACAGGAGAGCTGAGTGTTGGGTTGGAGGCTGCAGCGGTGTGTGATGAAGATACAACTTTAATCCTCCTCCAGCGAACTCTGCGCTCACTGTTGTTTTCATTGTTGTATTTGTTTCTGATATTTCAAAATGTATCCTAATAAATAATAAACAGCAGCAGGAGGAGGAGGAGGAGGAGGCAGCAGCCCTCCTCCTCCTCCTCCTCCTCCTCCTCCTGCTGCTGCAGCTCCTCCGTGCAGGCTGCAGGCTGCAGGCTGCACGGCCTGGATGTTTGGATGCAGACTGATAATATTCTGGAGAGCAACACGGAAACATAAGCTGTGTGGGTGTGTTTGTGTGTGTGTGTGTGTGTGTGTGTATGTGTGTCAGTGACGGGGGGGGGGGGGAGAGTCAAGTGGCGACAGAGTGTCAACAGCTCTGGACGTGGAGACGAGCAGCAGCGTCATTTTAACCGCAGAGGTGTTTATGATGTACATGTTGGATCGTGGTCTCGTGCAGGTTCCTCTCGTGGCTGAGCGTCACGTCACGTTAATATCTGCTCTCATCTGATCCAAACCCCTCACAGGAGAAAAAGGAAAGAGTGTCGGTACTCACAAATCCGTGTTTGTCCGAGATGTTGTTGGTCAGCTTGAGTTTATGGAAAGCAACAGCTTGGCCATCCACTGCTCGCCGGTGGCCGGGCTGTCGGGTGGATATACATCCTCTTGGGCATCTCGGGGTCGGCCTTGCCCGCCACCATCCAGCGGGAGTTGTGGAACTTGTAGCGGCAGTCGTCCGCCGCCACGATGTCCATCAGCAGGATGTACTTGGCCTTCTTATCCAGGCCGTTGATCCGCACTTTGAACGGAGGGAACATCCTCCTGCACCGGGGAAGAGACGGGGAGAGAGAGAGGGAGGGGGGGGGGACAGCCGTGATTCAACCACAACACAACATACAGACAGACCGTGAATGCAACACTTGAACAACTCTGACAAAAGAGGCATTGAAGGCGCAGCGAAAACACGACGACGCTCTGACAAGTGGAATATTGTAATTGTCAGATATTATTCTGCAGAGCTGCACGCAATTAGGAGACAGAGTCAAACCCCACAGGTGTGTGTGTGTGTGTGTGTGTGTTGTCCGAGGCTGCACTACAAAGCTGAGTATAGTATATTATGACCACAGCACTTCACGTTGCTGCTTTTTGAAGTGACAGCCTGTTTATAAAAGCCAGAAGCTGCTGCTACACACACACACACACACACAACCTCAGGTCCACTGTCCTGCTGCTGCTGGACACACTGGGGTTGTTTTTTTTTTTTTTGTTTTTTTTTTTCAAATATTCCCAAAATGTTTCCCTCCTTTGATCAGGCCGGAAGTCTGAGGCAGACATTTCACAATAAACTGAGTGTAAGAAGTGAATCCAGGTTCAAGCCTGGCTGTTGTACTCAGAGGTCAGCTCACACACTCACTGTCTTTTCTCCTCTCTTGTGTGTGTGTGTGTGTGTGTTGTATGCAGGCTGGAGGTCGGTGCCTCAGTGGCCGTGGAGCCGTGGAGCCGTGGAGGGCCTCGCGCGCAGCCGCTCAGCTCCGCGAGGAAAAGCCTTTTTCAACGGCTCTGAACTTGTCAGCAGCGGCTCGCGCCGCCGCCGGCGGACGTCTCGTGCACGGTAAAAGAAAAAAAAAACGAAAACAAAAACAAACAAACAAACAAAAATAATAAAAATAATAAGAATGAAAAACAAAGTGTCGGTCGGTCCCGCTCTGCGGCTCCGGCTCTTACCTTCCGGACTTGGTTATAACCATCTCCGTCCCGAGTTTATGGAACTGGTCCCACAGATCCTTGGCTTCCAGTGTGACTTTGGGGTCGTCGTCCACCTCCTCCTCGGGCTCCAGGCTTTTCATGCTGCGGAGATGAGCCGCCTGATGGTGGCTGAGGGCCGGGTGGAGCCCAGCCTCCGCCGCCCCGGCCAGGCTGTGATCCGGGATGGGCTTGGTGAGCGCCCCGGGAGGCAGGCTGAGCGCCGGGAAGAAGGACGGCTGCGCGGCCGCTAGGAAGGCGGACATGGGGAAGTCGGTTGGCCGGTGTGCGTGGAAAGGGTGATAAGCCATTGCAGTCCCTGTAAAACTGGATCTCTCATCGGTGCATCCACAAAAACCAAGTGAAAATAATGGATATTTTTAGTGGTATTTCCCTCCCCAACCCTGAAGCCAGTGTAGGTCCGCGCCTCGCGAGCACTTTAACCGTGAGGAAAGCCGCACGAGAGCAGAGCAGAGCCGAGCAGAGCAGAGGAGCGCCGTGCCGCGCCGCGTCGCGCCGTGCCACAGCCTCTGTTATCAGGGTGAAGAAAAGAGCCCAGCGGTGGTGGAGGTGGTCGTCGGTGTGTTTGTCCTCCGCTCCTCGGGCCGACTCCTTCAGTGTGCGCGGCGGCGCTGTGGACGGAGAGCCCGGCTGCGCTGCGTGCCTCTGAGAGAAATGAGCTGTTTGTGTGCTTCAGTCATCCCACAGTCAGCTCTGACTGGAGAGATGTGGCCCCGTTCACTGCAGATCTGTGACTATCTCACATGTCCTTCCTGCCTCCATCCCCAGCACTAATGAACCAAGCCCCTTTGATTGCTGATTTTACGCTTTCTGGACCAATTGTGGGCCCCTATAGGCGTGGTTCTGACAGCTCCGGCCAGACTCTAGGAGAGGAAGGGGGAGGGGAGGGGAGGGGGGACAAGAAGGTGTCGGAAGCATTAGCAGTAAGAAAACATGTCAACAGAATAAAATATTAACCAATGACAGGAAAGATCGGGAAATCCCACCCCCATTTCCAAGCCAAACACCGGGTCAGCCCTCAGTTCTTGGCGGTGGAGGCATCACCTCTCTCGGCTTGCGTTTTTTACTATGTCGCCTCCGGAGCAGCCAACCTGTCTGTCCGCGGTGTGAAGCCTCACCTCTGCGGAGAGGAGCAGCTCCTTCACCGGCCGCCCTCTCTCTCTTCTCTCTCTCTATCTCTCTCTCTCTCGGACACACACACACACTCACACACACTCTGCCCGCGGCTCGTCGCGCTCACACACTCTGACACTTTACTAATTATTACAAACTTATGCGCTGTTTTGACGCGTTCAGCCTGGATGTGGGGCTCTCTCACTCACACACACACACACACACACACACACACACACTGGCCCGGGATCTATGAGCTCCTCGGTGCAGGCTCCACAGCGCGGCCCCGCAGGTTCTCCCTCCACACGAGACACATTTATCAGAGCTTTGCTCCCATCGAGCTGACGGGAGGAGGCGGCGGCTGGACAAAACAAACCAGATGCAGCGAAGAAGAGGAAGAAGAAGAAGAAGAAAGAAGAGAAGCAGATGAATGATGATGAATAAGTGTGAGAGGAAACCAGGAGCAGCAGCGGTGAGTTCTCCAACTTGTTCCTTGTTTGGCTGCAGATGAACCGGGTTTTTATTTCATGTGTGGACCGGAGCTGAAGGAGCGGACTGAGCTGCAGCTGCTGCTGCTGCTGCTGATGATGATGATGATGATGGTGTTTGTTGTTGTTGTTTGTTGTTGTGCACTTAGTGTGTGTTTGCACCTCACTCTCCGCGCGCTCAGATGAGTTGCTGGTGCTCGCTCTCGGGCTGCCCAGGCCGAGGCAGCGGGTGATCTCCGACAGGTTGTATTTTGTTGAACCGGGGACAGTGGGGGGCTCCGGTAGCCACGGGTGGGGTGGAGGTGGAGGTGGAGGTGGTGGGTGGGGGGGGACTCCGCTCTCCTCCTGATTAACTCGGACTCAGTTTTCCGCGGAGCCGCGCGGCGCCACAATCAGACCAGGCTGCTGTCTCTTTGTATTCACCCTGAAGCCTCCGGGCCGCTCCGCCGCCTCCTCCGCGGCTCCGCTCCGCTCCGCCGCCTCCTCCGCGGCTCCGCTCCGCTCCTCCGCCTCGGCCGCGACTCGGTGTCAGATGTGAGATGTATTTTTGTTGCTGGAGGGTGCAGGAGGTGGTGGAGGTGGTGTTGTGGGGGGTGAACAGCTGCTCGGACCGTGGTGTCGGCCACAGGCGTCACTTGGACAAAAAGTGAAAGAAAAAGTGAGAACGGTGCAGAAGACACCGTCACAGTCAAACTGCACATTAACCCTCCGTCTGCGGCTTCCGCTGACAGCCGCGCGCGTGCATGCAGCCCCCACCGACCATAAAACACATCCTCACTGAACTCTGAATGATTCAGTGAATTCAGTGAAATTCAAACTAACTCTAAAAAAAATAAATAAATAAAATAAAAAAGGTGTAAATTTGTGCGTCACGCGCGGCGCGTTCTGTGATTAAAGAGCGTCAACATGTTCGCACATCTCCACTTTGTCACACACTTGTTGCTCGGCTTCACTGATGCAGCCGCGCGCGCACCGGAGCCACGAGCATCTTCCATAAAGGGCCGGGACACGGGAGCTCAGACACCGGGGTCCCCGGAGCATCCGCCTCCGCCTCCTCCTCCTCCTCCTCCTGCTGCTGCTGCTGCAGCTCCAAGGTGGAGAAGGTGCGTCTCCGGCCAAGCGGCCAGGTGCCGGGACGTGAACATGAGAGTGTAAAATCATCCAGAATGTGTTCCGCATAGCTCCCAGTTTCCTGAGACTCACACGGCGCGGAGCATCTGTCCTAATTCGCTCGGACAGCTGACTTGTTTGGAATGCTGCAGCCAGAGATTTATGAAATGACAGAGATGGAGCTGCGCCGGGGGAGCGGCGGCGGCGGCGGCGGCGGCTGGGAGAGTTTCTGGAGCCGCGCGCACGGAGCTTTACATGGGGGGAAGAAGAAGAAGAAGATTAGCAACATATGGAGGAGGATAACTGTTTTCCTTCTCCGGGTAATTGTATCAATAATGCTCGGTGCAAATGACTCCCCATTTATTTGTTCTGTGCCCTCAGCGGCGCAGAAAGCTCCATTACGCGCGATTTAAAAGTCATTAGGTGGAAGGAGGACTGTGGAGCTGTGTGCAGGGCTGACGGGTGGAGGTGGAGGTGGAGGTGGGGGGGTGAAGGGGGGGCATTGCTCTGACTGATCATCATACACTTTGTGTTACAGGGAAACAGGCTTTAAAGCCGCTGGTCAGTGTCCAGGGCGCAGAGGAGGAGACATCCTGCCGCACAAACAAACAAACAAACAAAAAAAATCCCGCCAAAATAAACACGTCAAAAACAACAAATCCAGAAGTTGCGGCCTTGAACTTCCGCTCAGCGTCACAGTGTGATAACCCCAGGTTGTGACCGGCCGGTGTTGGTTCGCATGGTGTGGACGTGTGAAGGTGACGCTCAGAGTCAGAGGACCGAGGAGGAGGTGACGTTGGACTCAGAGGGACTCAGCTGTGCTCGTGCAGGCAGGAAGTTGACGTGAACTTTCTCTGTGTCCTTCACGTGTCCGCTTCACTTCCACGCGACACAGGTGCACACGTCAGAGCCGCGCGCAACAAACTAAACTAAACTAAACCAAACAAAAACCGTCTCCGTCCGTGAGCGCGCGCTCCCGCTGACGCTCTAATTGCCGCAGCGCAGGGACACTTTTCACCGCATCCCCGCTATAATTGAGTATTGTTACTTTCTTCCTCCGCTCCGCATTGTTCCTTTCTTCCTTTTCATCGCTCCATCTTCTCCTCCCATCTCCCTGCATCATCTCTCCGGCTATATTTAGCGGCTAGACTGAGGCCTTGGCGCCAGACCGTTTAAGACCTGTCAAAGTCCCTCATATTTCCCCTTGTCACATGGAAACCCGGCGACCAGCGGCCCTCTCCTCCTCCTCCTCCTCCTCCTTCTCCTCCTCCACGTCCTCCTCCCCCTCCTTTTCTCTTTTCCTCCTCCTTCTCCTGCAGCACCAGCAGCCCCCCCCCCCCCCCCCCCCCCCCCCTCCTCCTCCTCTTTCATCTCCTTTACTTCCTCCAGCCCCTCTTCTCTCCACTCTGCTAAATTAAACATATCAATTCTCACTTGTAGGAAAAGCAAAATGTTTCCTCAACTCCTCTCCAACACACACACACCCACACACACACACGCACACACACACACACACACACACACACAGTCCTGACAAACTCAATCACAAACTACAACCACCGCCGGGGCCCGGTACCTGCGGCCTCTCAGCCGGGCTCTGCCTCCTCTTCTCGGGCCTGGTGTGTGTGAGCCTCGCTGCTGTAGGTGACAGGTGGATCACCAGGTGGGGGCGCTATAGGGACCCAGGGGAGAGTGACAGAGCTGTCACACACACACACACACACACACACAGAGTTGTTAAAACTCAGTCTCATCAGTTGGAGCCTGTGGTCTCGCGCGCGCTGAATTCAACAGTATTATACAGTATTATTTATTCAACAGTAAAAGTCTGAGACCAGAACCGGATGTGACGCATTCACTCAAGTATAAACCTGACGTGGATTTTACTAATATTATGAATCTACATTAATAAATAAACTTTAATGATTAATAACATTAATGACAGAAACACTCGTCTGTTGTCGGCGGAGACCTTCCTGTGGTGCCTTCAAGGCCCCTCGGTGCCCACAGCTCTGTGTGTGTGTGTGTGTGTGTGTGTGTGAAACGCAGATATTTTTTTTCGGCATCAAAAATTTTAATTCAAAGAAAAAAAAAAACTTATTCGATTCTTCTTTAAAAAATCACTTTAATGTTTCTGTCACTTCCGGGACGCACGTGGCCTGAAATATTTACTGACAAACTGAAACTGGAAATTTGTACTAAAGATAAAAAAAATCTGATTTTATAGTTTTTAATTGAACAACAACTTTTTTCTTCTTTATTCAGAATTTTATTTGTTTTTATCCGAAAAAAAACTAAACAAAATAAAACCTGAATAATTGTTTAATTCAGTGTGTGTGTGTGTGTGTGTGTGTGTGTGTGTGTGTGTGTGTGTCGGTGTGTGTGTGTGTGTGTGTCGATGTGTGTGTGTGTGTGTCGGTGTGTGTTTTACAGATGTGCAGCGGCGGCGGGAACGTTGGAGCTACCTGCTGCAGGCCGCGGGAACAGGAGGACACACAACAACAACAACAACAACAACAACAACAACAACAAACGGCTCCAGAGCAAAAAAACAAAAACAAAACAAAAAACAAAAAAAGTCACTTTAGAAAAAAGTTCCAACGTTAAAAAGTTTTATTTTCCTGTGATTATTCTCAGAACAGCAGTTTAATCAATAATCGATACCACATCAATTATTTCAGATAAAATCAGCTTCTTTAATTTCACATTCATTCATCTCCAGATGTTAGTAAAACATCTGCAGATGTGACGTCACCTGATAAATAAAATCACGGCGTCGCAGCTGGTTCCTGATCAATTGATCAATTTTAGTATAAAGAGACCAGCCTGACGTCATCTGACGGGATGAACCGTCAGATGACGTCGCTCACCGTGAATTAACACGAGCGCGAGGTTAAAGTTTGTTCCTCGTCCTGCTCCGTCCAGGTGAGGCTCTGTAAACTGATAGAGATATAGATGATGTATAGGTTTAATATGGCGGATTGAGTCAGGAAAAAAAATCAATCAAACAAACACATGACGTCACAGAGTGGTTCCGGGGCCTCAGGTGGATTCACTGCAGCTTCTCTCCTCGTCATGAGTTCGACTGAAGCTGTGAAATTCAACAATAACTCAGGATTCAAAATGGCCTCCGTGTGTGTGTGTGTGTGTGTGTGTGTGTGTGAATGACATCACCATGATTATAACTGATAATCCTCATGTTATTGATTTGACTGTGTTCAATATTAATATGGAGCTGATCAGGTGAAGGTGACGTCATCTCATTGTTTGTCTCCGTCCTCAGGTCTGAGAGACGCTGCTGCAGGAAAGATGGAGGCTTCTTCACCCAGGTCTCACACACACACACACACACACACACACACTGAACAGCTGTTTGACTTCCTGTTTATGTTTTAATAAATATGTGTTCATCTCACATAAATGTCATTTTTATATCTCAGCTTCTAAATCAACATGGCAGATAGATAGATAGATAGATAGATAGATAGATAGATAGGTAGATAGATAGAACAAAATAAAATGGTTATAATATATCTATGATAAGAAAAATACACAGAAATCAAAATAATGGTGTAGCTGAACTTTATTTTGAAGGTTCATTCTGAATATTAACTGTTGTCGCTGATGAGTTCATCAGTTTCAGAATAAAAGCTCGGTGTTGTCGTTTCCTGAGTCACAGCAGCTGCTTTAAAAGATGAAAACACACAACTGAAGGAATGAAACTAAATGTCAGGATCTGTGATGATAGAATAATAAAGAAGAAAAAACACAATGATGATGTGACTGAGCTTTATTCTGAAGGTTCATTGTGTTGATTTTAATGGTTAAAGCTCAGTTTCAGAATAAAAGCTCGGAGTTCCAGCAGCTTCTTTAAAAGATAGAAAAAAAATCATTCAAGAAAAATAAAAATAAAAAAGTCAGGATCTGTGTTTGGATAATAAATGACAAAAAATCAAATGTTTGAAGCTGCATCGCTGAGTGGAAACAAGAGTTTCAGAGTAAAAGCTCAGTGTTGTTTAACCACACCCCCTTTAAATCCACAACCCAATCAATCACAGTGTTTACTGATTACACTGAGTGTAACATTCACCCTGTTGTCACCTGACACAGTCAACGCTGAGCTGCTAACTTCCTTATATGCTAAAGTGAATGAGGTCTGTGCTAAGCTATTAGCATCACGGTAGTGATGTCACGATAAGTTGTTTTCACACTTAAACATGACATTAAACACAATAAACTGTGAAAGTTACACAACAACCATGTGTGTAACTTTGCTTTTGTTCCGTGTGAAGTCAATTAATGACTTGAATATTTCTATCATTTCCTCTGGAGCTTTAATAATTGGTCTTATATTAATAGGTACTTACATCATTCTGTGTATAGAATCTGAAACTGTCTGTGATCTGACACATTCACTGTGTTGTTAAATTAACCAAAGTATAACAATCACAATAATCAACAATAATCACAACAAGGAAATCTATAATTGTGACGTACCTACATCACAGTGTATAAACTGCGTTGACTGTTGCTAACAGAGCTAATGCTAATGCTAATGTTTGGACATTGTCTCAGGACTAGGGCTGATGACCGAGTCTGTGTTTGTGTCGACTCAGAGTCGGGTTTGGAAAGTTTGGATATCAGGACCTGGACCCTTCAAAGTAAGAGTCTGAATCTTGACTTTCAGCTCCACATTTAGATCCTGATTGTTACACACTCGACACACTCTTATTTTTATACTTCCTGTGTCAGTGCTGATGTTTACAGAGCTGCTCATGCAACGGAGTCCTAATGACATGTACATGTGAGTCAACATCAATGTCCAGTCTGAGCCTGAAGTGACATTAATGTGACGTCACACTCATAAAAGCACTTGTGTTACAGTTCAAACTCACCGTGTCTCATGTTATTGTCACTGTATAAAGAACCAGACACAGAAATAACTCTTTCACTTTATTGTCTCTGATGGACCAACGTTTGTCTTTTATGTTGTTGAGATCGAACTCTGTCAAATATTTTGTTGGAATCAAATAAAAAAAAAAAAAAAAGTTTAAACCACAACCTGTAGTTTTTTTTTTTCCTTTTTTTCTCTTGATGGACTTTAAATTAACACATTTTATAAAAGTCTTTTTTTTATTGCAGCTTTATTTTGAAATCCACTTTATCTGTGTGGATGTTTTCTATTATTTTTAATTGAACGACTTTAAGCTGATGATGAATTTACAGCATCAAACCAATAATCCACTGCTAATTAAGTTTCATTTGAATTCCTCCAGCAGAAAATCTCTGACACACACACACACACACACACACACACACACACTCTCTCTCTCTCTCTGGTTTCTTTTCCTCAGAACAAAAAGCCCAAAGTCGCCAATAAAACTTTGTTTAACTGCCTGTTAAAAATCTGCTGCTAATTAGAGGCGAGAGCTGCCGGTCATCGAACACACACACACACACACACACACACACACACAGTTTCATTTCCTCCATGTTTATTAGCTCTTTATTTGCATGAACACAGGAAAAACAAAAGTATTTTACAGATCAAATCTTACAGTGAACGACAGACTCAGTCACTCAGACAGACACAAAGGATTGTGGGATACGTCTTCTCTGAGGCGACGCCGTGAGCCGCTCCACAACATGTTCAACATTTTTATTAGTTTTTCAGACCCAAGAAAAATAAAACTACAGATTTTTGGTCGAAAAGCAGCTGATGTAGAAACAAGACAGTGTGATCTTTTATTGATTATTAATGTTGATGTTATTGATCGTCACAAATTTCACCGTCTGGGAAAAATATATGGAGCTGATTTTAAAAAACAAACCTTCAGCCACTCGGCAACAGTGTCGTCGTCTCATTTACTGCGTCTGTTGTCAAATGTGATTATGTGGAAATCAAAGGCATGAAAGGAGCAAATTTAATCAAAAACATTTAGTCAGAGGCCACGAGAGCAACACACACACACACACACACACACACACACACACACACATAAAGAGGGAACAGGAGCCGCTACATGTCGCTGACTGGAATCAACGTTTCTTCTCCTCCTGTGTGTGTGTGTGTGTGTGTGTGTGTGTGTGTGTGTGTGTCATTCAGACACAGGCAACAACAGTTCAACTTCAAACACACATACACAGAAAAGATGGGGGAGGGAGGGGTCAGGAAACATCGTCTGAGTTTATGACTGAACATAACGAGGTGAGGAGCAGGGTCAGGCTGATATTAAAAATCTAATATTGAAACCAAAGGACACACACTCACACACACACACACACACACTCACACACAGTGATGATGACAAAAGCTTCCAGTTTGGTTGACATGCTGTTGATGTGACTCCACATTAGATTCATGTTCAATTTGATTAGTTTGGAATGATTTTTGGCTTCAAAATGGTCAAATTCAAAATCAGAGGAATCTTTAATGATAAAAAGAAAAAACAACTGAAATGTCCAACTAAGAAAAACAAAAGCTTAACACTGTTTGTCTGTCGTCTGTCGGTGTGACGCTGGCTGGAGCTGGACAGGTGAGGGTGGGGTGGGGTGGGGGCAGGTTAGGGGAAGTTGGTGGGAAAGAGGCTGAGGGGTTGCCCCTCGTTGGTGGGCAGGGGTGAGCGATATCCCTCGAAGTTTCGCGGGATGCTGCCGCTGGTGGAGCCGGAGCTGTTGCTGAGGGTCTCGATGCTGCCCTCCCTCTGCAGCTCTGCGGGGCGAGAGACAGACAGAGAGAGAGAGAGAGAGTCATTAGACCGGTGTGACCTTTGACCCTCCATCAGGTCTGTAGCATGAAGACCTGAATCTGTTTCCACTGACGTCTCCTTTATTTTGGCTCATTGGGTTAAAAATAGCAGGAAAGGTTTTCAAAATAAAAGTCTGTACTGGAGTGAAATTTAATATGAAAATCAAATTTCAAACCACAACATCACATCAAAGAAGAAAAAAATGTTTTAAACCAAAGTGAAGATGAAAAACTGACCAAAGTACAAATGTGTGATGTCTTTTCAAAATAAGTCAGAAAAGTCAGAATGATGATGAGAATGAGTCAGAAGATGTGTGGTTAAGGGACAGAAGTCTATTGTAACTGATGGTTCATCCATAATCAGTGACCTTTGACCTGATTCATTTAAGGTTGAATAATAATGTTTTTTTTTTGAGCTGTAGATAAAGTGATCAGAAGTTCACATCATCGATAACCTGTTGATTACTAAATGAGTTAACACACAACAATAAACATTTTACTGCATCACTAACTCTGAGTCTTCAGAGATAAAGGTGAGAACAGAATTCCCAGAATTCCCAGAATTCCCGTTGTGTTGACCAGTTTGATCCAGAATCACCTCTGGACCACATATCCCAGAATGCTCTAGGTGTCTCTCACACTATGTGACATGAAGCGTGAGTTCTCTCCGTCACCTGACACACACACACACACACACACTCACACACACACACACACACACACACACTCTTACACTTCAGGCTCTGATAAGTGACTGTGAACCATCACCACCATCATCATCATCATCATCATCCTCAAAACAACAATCGTCCATAGCGACGGTTGCCCTGTCAACAGCAGAAACAGCAACAGTACCAACAGGAACCTGAGCCTCTCTCTTCTTCTTCTTCTCTCTTTGTTCTGTCGTTCACTCTTGTGTTTCTGTTTGTTTATATTTCTATGAGACATAAACATCACTAACACAAGCAGGTGTTCCTAATAAACTGACACCAGGTCTTGACCCCCACACTTCCTTCACTTTAAAATCATAAACATATAAATATGTAAATGTATTTTCTTGTGTAAATTATTCTTTTTTGAATAAACTCATCTCACTAAGACAATAAAACACAGTCTGTACATTTATTCATCTGTTTGTTCATTTGTGTAAAAATCTGTTTCATCTTATTTATTATTTTATTTTCCCTCCATAATTAATGAGGTGATCTCATATTGAGGTGACAGAGAGTTATGTTTGTGAAAGACAGTCATTCTTTCTTTCTTTCTTTATCTTCTTACCGCTCCTAAATTGATACAATCCATCACTCTGCGCTCGGTCTATTTGCTACGGAAGAAGATTAGAGCCACTGTTAAAATACAAAGTGAGTTCTGACCATTTTTTCTCGGAATTCTTACTTTTTTTGTCCTTAAAAGTCAGAACTTTTAAACCCAGAATTCTGACTTTTTTTCCTTTTAATTCTGACTTTTTTCTTCTGAATTCTGACTTTAACCCAGATTTCTAACTTTTTTCTCAGAATTCTGACCCTTTTCACAGAATTCTGACTTTTTTCCTTAGAATTTAGATGTTTTTTTCTCAGAATTCTGACCCTTTTTCTTAGAATTTTGACTTGTTTTACTCAGAATTCTGACTATTGTCTTGGAATTCAAAGTTTAAACACAGAATTCTGATCCTTTTTCACAGAATTCTGACTTTTCCTTAGAATTTAGATGTTTTTTTCCTCAGATTTCTGACTTTTTTCTTTGAATTCTGACTTTTTTCTTCTGAATTCTGACTTTTAAACCCAGATTTCTAACTTTTTCTCAGATTCTGACCCTTTTCTTAGAATTTTGACTTGTTTTACTCAGAATTCTGACTATTGTCTTGGATTCAAAGTTTAAACCAGAATTCTGATCCTTTTTCACAGAATTCTGACTTTTCCTTAGAATTTAGATGTTTTTTCCTCAGATTTCTGACTTTTTTCTTTGAATTCTGACTTTTTCTTCTGAATTCTGACTTTTAAACCCAGATTTCTAACTTTTTTCTCAGAATTCTGACCCTTTTTCTTAGAATTTTGACTTGTTTTACTCAGAATTCTGACTATTTTCTTGGAATTCAAAGTTTAAACCCAGAATTCTGATCCTTTTTCACAGAATTCTGACTTTTTTCCTTAGAATTTAGATGTTTTTTTTCCTCAGAATTCTGACTTTTAAACTCAGATTTCTGACTTTTTTTCTTTGAATTCTGACTTTTAAATTCAGAATTCTTACTTTTAAACCCAGAATTCAGACTTTTTTTTGAAATTCTACCTTAAACTCAGAATTCTGACCTCTTTTCACAGAATTCTGACTTTTTTCCTCTGAGTTCCAATGTTTTTTTTCCTGAGAATTCTGACTTTCTTCTCAGGATTCTTACATTTTTTATCCTTAAAGTCAGAACTTTAAACACAGAATTCTGACATTTTTCTCAGAATTCTGACCTTTTTTCCTCAGAATTCTGACTTTTTTCCTTAGAATTTGATGATTTTTTTCTGATTCTGATTTTTAAACCCACTTTTCTAACTTTTTTCTCAGAAGTCTGACCCCTTTTCTTGGAATTTTGACTTGTTTTACTCAGAATTCTTACTTTTCTTGGAATTCAAAGTTTAAACACAAAATTCTGATCCGTTTTTCACAGAATTCTGACTTTTTTTCCTCAAATTCAGACTTTTTTGCTCCAATTCAACACAGAATGCCGACTTTTTTCTTGAAATTCTAACTTTAAACTCAGAATTCTGACCCCTTTTCACAGAGTTCTGACCTTTTTATCCTCAGAATTCTGACTTTTTTTTTTGAATTCTGACTTTTTAACTCAGAATTCAGACTTTTTTGCTCCGAATTCTGACTTTAAACTCAGAATTCTGACCTTTTTTCTCAGAATTCTGACTTTTTCAGCATTCTTACTTTATTCCTCAGAATTCTGACTTTTCTCAGACTTCTGACCCTTTTCCTCAGAATTCTGACTTTTTTCTTAGAATTCTGACTTTAACCTAAGAATTCTGACCCTTTTTTCTCAGCATTTTGACATTTTTCCTCAGAATTCTGACCCTTTTTCTCAGAATTCTGATTTTTTTCTCAGAATTCTGACGTTTTCCTCTGAATTCTGACTTTTAAACTCAAACTTCTGACCTTTTTCCTCAGAATTCTGACCCTTTTTCTCAGAATTTTGACATTTTTCCTCAGAATTCTGATTTTAAACCCAGGATTCTGACATTTTTCTTAGAATTCTGACCTTAACTAGAATTCTGACTTTTAAACACAGAATTCTGACGTTTTCCTCTGAATTCTGACTTTTAAACTCAAAATTCTGACTTTTTCCTCAGAGTTCTTACCCTCTTTCTCAGAATTTTGACATTTTTCTCAGAATTCAGAATTTTTTCCTAGAATTGTGACTTTTAAACTCAGAATTCTGACTTTTTTCTTTGAATTCTGACTTTTAAACTCAGAATTTTGACTTTTTCCCTTCAAAATTCAGACTTTTAAACACAGAATTCAGAATTTTTTTTCAGAATTCTGACTTTTAAACACAGAATTCTGACATTTTCAAAGAATTCTGACCCTTTTTCTCAGAATTTTGACATTTTTCCTCAGAATTCTGATTTTAAACCCAGGATTCTGACATTTTTCTTAGAATTCTGACCTTAAACTAGGAATTCTGACTTTTTTTCTCAGAATTCTGACCCCTTTCTCAGAGTTTTGACTTTTCCCTTCAAAATTCTGACTTTTAAACACAGAATTCTGACGTTTTCTTCTGAATTCTGACTTTTAAACTCAAAATTCTGACCTTTTTCTTACCCTCTTTCTCAGAATTCTGACATTTTTCCTCAGAATTCTGACTTTAAACTAGGAATTCTGACTTTTTCCTCTGAATTCTGACGCCTTTTTTCTCAGAATTCTGACTTTTTAACTCAGAATTCTGACTTTGAGATTTACTGCAAGTCAGAACTCACTTTTAATTTTTACAGTGGCCTTAATCCTCTTCTGTAATTTCCTGCTCCGTTCCAGACAAACTACATAACCTGAGACATCTCACAGACTTTGATTGATTTGTCTCTATGAAGGATTTGGAACTTCAGTTGAGTGGGAGGTCCTTAAATTAGGCCATGGCCCTATAACATCCTGATCAAAGTGACAAGATCTTAGTGAAGCGACACCTGAGACAGACATTAACACCAGGTATGAACAGAAACAGCTCCTCCCCCTCAGAACCTCCTCCTCCATTGAGCCTTATTATTGCCCCCTGTTGCCCCCCCCCCCCCTTCCATGGACTTGCCCTGCCAGTGTTATTGTCACTGTGAGCTGCTGACTAAAGCTCGACAGGCCTTTTCTAGTGCTGCCTAATCCACCTCATTGTGTGACGACTACTCAGCCATTCAACAAGTCTTAACCCCCCCCCCCCCCACACACACACACACACTGCCCCCTATCCCTCCCTTCTAAAGCCCTGATCTCTTCCTCTGGGGCTGATGTCTCTGTGTAAAGTAATATCATTATTTACAACGTGGTTTTGATGTGTAGATACCTACACCTGAGGTGAAGCTGCTGAGGAGTTTTTTGATTTTATTTAGTTTTTTTATTTTATTTTAGTATAAATCAGCTCAGATTCAATAATTATGTCATTTATAAAATTAAAGATTTTAAAAAATAAAAACTGATCACAGTGTCTTAAACCTGACAGATCAATCTGTCTCCAGATGTCGTCCTGGTCTCCTCAGGATTGGACTGGAATATGGAACCCTAACCCTGACTTGAAAATAAAAGACTACAGGAAATCCAGCACCAGAGAATGTGAAGAATCTGAGGGGAAACTAATGACCAGTGGCGGACTGGCCATCTGTGTGTTCTGAGGAATCACAGAATGGCCGGTAGTCCAGGACGGCCAGCAGCTGCCACGCAGTCGCTGTTTCTTAATAGGCTACCTGATAGCCGAGTTTATCGGTGATCTACCTGTTGACCCTTAGAAAAGCCGCTCATGATCGTTTAGTTATGCCTGCAGAGGTCCATGGTTGAGCTCGTGTGCGATGTTTATCCCTGTATTGATTAAAACCAGACGCGGCCCAACACATGGGTGCTGAAGCATGGATCCGACACAGCCCAACTCACTAGCATTAGTTCTCAGCCCGAACCCGCACGTCCAAATGGGTTGGTTGGAGCGGCGTGGCCCGTTGAAAACTCAAATGTAAGCCCATACAGATCCACGCACATCTGGAAGCTCAAAAGAGCAGGCAAGCAGCCCTCCTTGAGAGCAGAGGAGGGGGACAGGAAAGAAGCAGGTGTGTGTGTGTGTGAGTGAGTGAGTGAGTGAGTGAGAGAAAGAGAGGGATAGGGTGCCCTCCCCCGCATCCACCCAATCCCTCCAGCAACAGAATCTCACTGGGCTGGGCCAAGTCAAAGTCCAGGGCTGCTTTTTAGTCCCAGTCCGTTCCTGCTAACAACACAGTGATGAGTTCAAACCTCGTCAGCCAATCGGACACAGAGGGAGCGGTCAGAGTCAGGTCGGGTCGGCCCTCGGCTGTGAACAGGCCTTAATCCTCTTATACTCACTCTCTCACACACACACACACTTTCATTTTCATACAAACACACAGGCTGAGTCTGCTTTCACACGCAGAGAAAAACAAACAAACATGTCGACTTTCACTTCGAATGATTCAGAAGAATAGTTTGTTATTTTTCACAGTGTGTGAACGAGGACACGATTCAGTTACAGATATTATTAATATTATATTTTATTATATATGTCCAATAAATGTGATAATAACATGTTAATACAAATTCCTTCCATGTCACTATCTTTATAAACACATGTACTGTTATTTTGACCTTTGACCTTTGACCCTCAGTCTCAATATCTCTCATGTTTTTATATCATCATATTGTTTTTTTATTCCAGACACAGTGAGGCCTTCGAGGGTTTCTGGACAACATTTGTGTCTGTTCTGGTTCATGTACAATTAAAGTTATATTTGAATAAATCAAACAAAAATATTAATTAATGTCAATTTTTAACAGATAAACAACTGTGAAATTAATTTGTGATAATGGTGATAAATTATTTTGATCAAAGGGTTGCAGGTCCAATTCCCAGCTCCTCTGGTTTGGATGAGTGGTGTGTGTGTGTGTGTGTGTGTGTGTGTGAGATAGAAACATGTGATATAAAGTTAAATTTACGTCAAACACCAGATTTGTCCTTTAATCAAACACTGTAAAAAATGATTCTAGGGCTCATTTAAAACAAATAAAAAGTGTTTGATTGATTGTGACGAACTATTTTGATTGATCAACAGACCAAATATTCATTTTCAGAGATGATCACATTCAACACAATATTTACTTAGATGATAAATTTCACTAATTAATTTATTGATACACAAAGTTTGACATGGTGTGTTATTGATTGTGTGATACTGATACAATAAAACATAAAATAAAAGACCATATGAGGTTAATAAAAATAATTCATAGAACAACTTGTTTGTATTTTCTATAGGTTTAGGTCTCTCTCTCTCTCTCTCTCTCTCACACACACACACACACACACACACTGAGCTGGACTCGTTACTGTGAAAGAACTTTTTTTACTTTGTATTTATTTATGTATTTAATTATTGATTTGTGAATTTATGTATCTATACGGTTGTATTTTTGTCCTTGATGTCTGTGAACCTGCCCTTCAAAATAAAACTCATGAACCTGTGGTTAGTTGAGGCCTGTCAGATGTTTGTTTGTGATACTGTTGTTTTATACTATTATTAACACATGTTATTATCACTGACAGAGATGAAGGAGAACTGACCTCCATTCTGTCTGTATGTGCTCAGGATGCATTCAGGCACAGCGCTGAGTGTAGGTCACCTGTGTTTTGGCTGAGAGCCCGTGCACAATCGGCACAGTTACACAAGTGCTGCGTGTGCACACCTGAAACACACACACACAGACACAGAGGACGATCTGTTCGACTGACGTGTGAGACAACGACTATGAAACACGACTGAAACGCTGTCTCTGTGAACGCACCTCTGTGAGTCTGACTGGAGCTGTAACCGTGACCATATTATGGGATGTCATGAGACA
Source organism: Caranx melampygus (assembly GCA_019059645.1). Taxonomy (NCBI): domain Eukaryota; kingdom Metazoa; phylum Chordata; class Actinopteri; order Carangiformes; family Carangidae; genus Caranx; species Caranx melampygus. Next base: position 21,989 of record JAFELL010003448.1, read on the forward strand.
GCACCATCCTCTGAGGAAAAGTGTGGAAGTCTAGAAAGTCAAGATCTATTGATCTATTTCTTTAATTTATTTAATTCTACATCTGTTTATGCAGTTCCCTCTTCTGATTGGCTGCCTGACAGGATCTGGGTCATTAGGAAAAAACTTAATTCACTTGTCTCTAATGTTTCTACATGTTCTACGTTCCTGATGTGTAATGATTGGTGTTGTTAATAAAGTTAAAACAACAACAAAACCTTGGACAGTGGTGTCCTGCTGGAGCCTGGGCAGTGACTGCTCTGTTGTGACATCACAAAGTGACAGGAAGTCCTGATGGCTGGTTTTAAGGCTCAGTGTCTGAATACAGGCTGTGTGCATTTCTCTGTGGACTGAGGCTTTGATACTTTCACAGTATTAATATAGAACCTAGAGCTGCTTTATAATCACACTACACATGGACGTCTACCTTTATACTGTATGGAGCTTTAAGACGCACGTCTACCTTTATACGTATGGAGCTTTAAGACAAACGTCTACCTTTATACGTATGGAGCTTTAAGACGCACGTCTACCTTTATACTGTATGGAGCTTTAAGCACCTGTCACCTGTAGCTGTGGGGTCGTTTCTACCTGTGGTGATAATGGTGATGAAATGATTTTTAATCCACGGTGATGATCAATGATCTGATCTGAAATATTTGGTTCTTTGTGACTAAAGATCTCGACTTCAGCTGCATGAATGATATATGTGAAAAAAACAAACCGCATTAACACTGAGGCGTTCCAGATGTTGTGCAGATGAGAGCACGTCAGCATCAGTGAGACGTTGCTCTGCACAATCCTTAGAAAGCTGTCCAGTTGGACGACTGAGTCCACATTAGAGGGAAAGCTCATTAACATCCACCGGAGATCATCCTGATGGACTGTGAAAAGCCAGGCTTAACACACCCTGCTGTGTAAAGGCCAGCACACAGCACTGCAGCTGGCAACACACACACACAGTGTATGAGAATAGGTGGCATGTGCAGGGTTCAACTGGAGCCACGTGATTGGACGCTGAAACTTCACTTCATCGCTTCTGTTTCTATTTCTGTTTTCATTTGTATGGGAACATTCAGACTCTGCTCGTTCTCCCGTCCATCATCACTTCCTGACTCCCTCCTGACCAATCAGGAGGCTCCTCACTAACCTCCTGTTTGACCTCAACCTGAGCAGCTCCTCCCATGAATCGTGCCTCTCAGCAGGTTGTGTGATTAGGGAACAAATGAAAAGAAAGTCTGTGATTGATGAGGCTCGCTCGGCTCTTTGAGCATAGACTCTCTCTGAGTCTCCTCTGGTTGTACATCCTGAGCTACGCTGCACCGGCCCCGCCTCCTTCGGCGGCCTCCTCATTAGAGGGTGTTAGAGAAGTGCCAACAACGGGCAGGGGAACTCCTGACACCCGACGACGGCCGCTTCGAATTAGGCCACTAATGAAAACCTAGTGGTGACCGAGGCCGCACCGACACACAGGAGCTGAACGCTGCTGCAACAACACACACACTGGTCTGTACGGTCAACAAAACACATGTACAACCAACTACAGGTGAGCCAACTGCAGGTTAAAACACCTGAGATCATGCACGGGCAAAGAAAAACTATCATTTACTGTTAGTGGAACTAGAATTACAACCTCAGAGTCGTATCCCTCCGCCAACCAGCCGAGCTGCAGGAAACAGTCCCAGTCTCTCCTTCCTGAGTTACACCACTAAATTACAACCAGAGGTGTTTCTGCTGATCATTATGATGTCACAGTGAGTCCAACTTCACCTTTGTGCCAAATGACTGAAGTTTCCACAAACTCACAAGGACCGAACTGTGGTTTGTGACCTCGACCTTTCACCTTTAATCACCAAACTCTAATCAGTTCATCCTTGAGTCAACAAGAGAGGTGGTGCCAAGTTTGAAGAAGTCTCCTCCAGACGTTACTGAGATATCGTCTTCAGGAGAACGGGTTCACCGCTAACCCAGAGACTTTGAGTTTACATCAAGAAGCATCAGGTCAATCAGCCTCTCTTTGTCTCCTCTTTTCCTTTGTCTCCTCTCTTCCTTTCTGTCCTCTGTCTGAAGTTGACGCTGCTTCTGTCGTCTGCGATGATGCAGTGAGGTTGTTTTTCTTTCCGACACAGAAAAACAGATCATCAAAGAGCTGCAGGGCTCAGATAAGCAGTTTAAAAAGACGGGGCATCAACAGTAAGCACATTCAAACAGTCCTGCATGTGTCAGCACTTCACTGCCTCACCTGAACACACACACACACACACACACACGGTTTGACGGCCTCTGACAAACATGTTGGGACGCCCCCCGGCTCATGGTTTGGGACAGGACGGCTGGTCTCAGCTGGAAGAGGCTGCTGGTGTTGGTGTCTGCTGACGACGCTGATGCATGGGACGACGTCAGGAGGCTGTCGCTCGCCATTACATCACACGTCTGACCCCCCCCCACACACACAAGGTACAGGCCGGTTAAAGCTGTTGTCGAACACGAGGAGAGCTCTGTCTGAGCTGGCTCGATTCAAAGGGAAGAGGAGGTTGATTCAGTTCTCCTCCTTCCTGCCTCCTCATGAGTCCTCATGTCATTTGTTGTTTGTTTCCACGTTCACAACAAACCTGATCTCAGGTGTCACTTCAAACAAAAACAGCATCGAAACATTGTTTGATCGACCTCCTCCTCTCAGATTTCATCACCACTGAGTCTTCCTTGAGATCATTCCTACAACCTGAGGATGAGACATTTAGGGAACTGGCTGAAATAAACAACCGTCTCTACAACCAGATGTTAAGAACATTTGAAAACTCTCCTTATGGACAGTGTCAGTCCAGATCGCGTCTCCTCTGCTAAAGACTTGCTGGACACTAATAAAACCTGATGCTTCATGTTTATATACATTTTTTAATATGTAATATCATCAAACTTTACTACAGACTGAAAGTCCTCCATAAACTCGTACCTAGCAACCCGCTGGAAATAAGTCGCCGAAAACCCAGAGCGGCTTCTATGGACAAATCTAGAAGACGTTGTTTGAAGGTCAAGGTTGTCCTCCATGTTGGATGGTTGGACTCCACATCATCAGTGACCATATTTTTTAAATTTCTTAGCAGTTTAATCTGAATCCAGGAGAAACCTGCCTCCAGATCAGGCCACAGACCAGAGCCAGGTAACATCTCTGACACAGCTGCTGTTTTTTAAGATGCTAAAAGTGGCCTGATGTTTCTGTCATGGGGTTAAACCACACACACACACACACACACAGGCACAAGAGACACACAAACATTTACACGCTGCTATGTTGGGTCTCTCCTATGTTTGTTTCCTCAGAACAAGTGTGAAACCAAAGCGGCAGAAAATGAAAGCAAACTCGTGTAGATGAACACGACTCCATTAAGCAACAACACCAGTGCACTGTGGGTACTCGTGTACAGGTTAACCCTGAGAGACACACACACAAACACACAAACAGTCAGCGAAGGGTCAAAAGGGAAAAAGTTCAGGCGGTCGCTCCTTTGACAGGACGATGAGTCGGATACAAAGAGTGACATCCATTACGTATGGATTCTTTATGTCCAGTAGAAAAGCTGCTTGTCTCTGAACAGATCTGTTGTTGTTGAGTCTGAATCAGCACCAGGCTCCTTGTTGGTCGGCTCTTAACCTGGGATTTGACCTTTCACAAACACAATTTCCTTTATCTGCTTTCATGTGAGGCACTTACACTTTATTTGACCCGGTTAGACACGGGTCAGCAGAGCACAAGTGGAGGCTTTTATTTTGAAGAGCAAACACACCGTCGCAGCATCGCATCCGTACTGTCAGTGATGGATAACAAAGTGCACAATCATAAAGACATGAGTCCATCATGAAGGTCATGACCCCTAGTCAACACACAGGAAAACCTCCACATTAAAGGTCACGCCTTCATGCATTATGAATCATGATGATTACCAACAATCATTTGATCATGTGACAGATGTACGTGTTACGACCTCAGAAAAGTCAAGTTTCTGGAATCATTTAAAGTCAAGAATCAGATTTACCACAGGAAGCAAACACATCACCTCAAAACAAAAGCTAACATGCCAACAAGCTAACACACATGCAACATTAACGTCACCTCCTCCTGTGAAGAAGCTTTGAATATTTAGACGTTTCACTGAAGCATCGAAGCTCAAACAGTCGTATTCAAGCAGCTGTAATGTCTTCACACACACCCACACACGCGCGCGTGCACACACACACACACACACAGTTTGTTGACAGGAAGCCCCAGTGTTGTGGGAAGCTGCCTGGCTCAGCTCGGCTCTGCTCGGCTCAGCTGCATCTCCACTATGTGTCCCATCACTTATTCATGGCTCCATATTTTATTGATACACACTGGAATGCTGGGTCATGTCAGGAGAGGTGTGTGTGTGTGTGTGTGTGTAATATATGTGTATACATGAGAGTCGGTGTGACAGGGTGTGAGCAGGACGTGTGTATACATGAGTGTGTGAGCTCCCAAACACACATTATCTGTGTGAGGTGTGACTGACGCACGTGTGTGTGTGAATACAAACACTGTGTAAATGTGTGTGTTTGTGTGTGTGTTATAGAATCATATATGTTCCGGTCCATCTGTGATGTTGCATAAATAATGATTAATGATCCACATGAGGTTCTTTTTCTGGTATAAGAAGCAGAAGTGAATAAATGTGCTGGACGACCTGATGGTGGCGCTGTGACGTCCTGCACCAACACAACACCAGACCGACTGACCCACTTCACAGCTTCATACGCAACACAAGGCTTTCTGAGTTCTGACAAATCTGTAACAAGATCGCTCAAAAAACATGGCCGCCATCACAGTCAATCAGAACACCTCACCAAGGTTCAAAGTTCAATGACAAATCAGTCAGTGGACTGTCTGTTGTTACTTGGCTGATGAAGGGTTCATGTGAGGCCGTTTTCAATCAGCCTCATGTTTGTACCTGACCTGAGAGGCCCCGCCCTCTCTGTCAATCAAATGCTGGGATCGTCATGGAGACGCAGTCTCTACAGGATGAAACATATCTAATGTGAATAAATGAAAACAACCTGCTGCACCTGCACCTGGATTAGCTTAGCATCTCTTAGCTTCACACACACACATGTGCTGCAGTGACATCTTTTCCTCCATGACGATGGATGGAGTGTGTGAGCTCTCTCTCTCTCTCTCTCTCTCTCTCTCTCTCTCTCTCTCTCCGTCGTGACTCTGTTCGTCTTTGTTCAGCTTCTCGTCGCTTGCGGCCATTTTTTTTCCTTTGTTGTTTCCGTGGCAGCGCCGCTTCACTCACACACTGATGTTCACACTGAAGAGTCCAAACTGGGTCACATGACACATCACAGCCGCTCTGATGTCTGAAGGCAAAAAAGTTTTTATACCTTTTCTGAATAGACGGGTTCATAAAGGAGAGAGAGAGAGAGAGAGAGAGCTGCATCACACACACACACGCACACACACAGGACATTTCAGTGGATGTGAGTTTTACTGATCCCAGCGTTAAAAACTGATGTTTGATGATTGGACAGGAACGGTGCTCTGAGGTCACACAGGTCATGAGGCGTCTGCAGGAAGGTCAAAGGTCAAGTCAGATCTCACAATGTTCAAGGAGGCACCGAACATCTCACGTGACCTCATGTGATGTAAACACCCTGCAGCCTGGAGGTCTGAGGTCACCACAGGTCGTCTGAGACTCTAACGTCTTTATTTCCAGTCGGTGTCAGCTGATCTGGGACCAGTTCAAATCCTACAGATCAGACTTCCTCAAGTTAAAACTGCATCCACACAACCTCACATCCTCATTAACGTGGCATGAGACAGTTTGTTCAGCTCGTTCCACAGTCGACGTTTCTATCTAAAGAGTCAGTGACATCATCTAACTGAGTTTCTCTACAACAACCTGCTCCTCTGACCGTCTGTGTTCACTGTTTCTCCTCTGGAGAACTGGTATGTTTTTAAAAGATGCTGCGTGAGATCAGATCAGATCTGAGGAAAGGAACAAGGAAAGACGTAAGAGCAGAAAAACAAGAGGAAGATCTGTTTCTATGGAAATAAAAAAGGTAACCAGTGCACAGAAATGAAACAGTGCACCATGAATATGAAGTTCATTGTCATGGTCATGACCTGATGATCTGAGCTGAACGTTGGAGGTCAGGGGTCAAACATGAACCTCCTGCACCACTTCATGTCTAAAATGGGTTCTGTTCAGAGCCTCAGTGATTCACCTGGTGGCTCAGGTGACCTCTGAACTCTGACTTGACCTCAGCACTGATGCACAAACTTGTGCAAGAAGTTCACACGTCTGTGTTTCCTGCAGCATCATGTGATGGACGAGTCAGCTTCACTAAACAGAAACAGAACCAACAACAAGTGGGCAGCTGCTACTGCTGGAGAAGTGGAGGTGATGGAGGAGGTGGAGGTGATGGAGCAGACTGGAGAGAGCGGATCGCCCTCGGCCTCCAGTCCATCTCTGAATCTGTGTCTCCGACCTCGTTGTTGTGTCGTCGACCAAAACAGAGCGAAGCTTTAAAAAGTGCTTCCCCCACTCTCTCTCTCTCTCTCTCTCTCCTCTCTCTAATTCTCTCTCACTCTTTTCTCACTCGTCCTCCTTTTCTGTGA
>JAFELL010003449.1:0-25586 GCA_019059645.1 Caranx melampygus
GAGCAGGCAGAAATAACGTGTGAAGAAAGGCCACGTGTTAAATCACATCTAATCCACTTCACATCTGACTGACACCACAGTTACAGTATATTATATATTATATTATATTGAAGTGTCAGGACTCTGGCACATGTTTCACATTTTACTCCAATTCTAGTTTTTTTCAGGTTGTATTTTATTTTTACAGTCACAGGTTCAATAAAACGAAACGCTGTTAAAAATCACTTTGGAAGTGATTTAAATAAAACTAAGGTTTACACAGGGAACAGTTCACACACTCAGCTCTCCTGTATACTCTACTGCAGCAGAGTATACCAGGAGGAGCTGAGTGGTTTTGGTTGGAGGCTGCAGCGGTGTGTGATGAAGATACAACTTTAATCCTCCTCCAGCGACTCTGCGCTCACTGTTGTTGTTTCATTGTTGTATTTGTTTCTGATATTTCAAATGTATCCTAATAAATAATAAACAGCAGCAGGAGAGGAGGAGGAGGAGGCAGGCAGCCCCCCTCCTCCTCCTCCTCCTGCTAGCTGCGCTCCTCCTGCTGCTGCAGCTCCTCGTGCAGGCTGCAGGCTGCAGGCTGCACGGCCTGGATGTTTTGGATGCAGACTGATAATATTCTGGAGAGCAACACGGAAACATAAGCTGTGTGTGTTTGTTGTGTGTGTGTGTTTGTTGTGTGTGTGTGTGTGTGTCAGTGACGGGGGGGGGGGAGAGTCAAGTGGCGACAGAGTGTCAACAGCTCTGGACGTGGAGACGAGCAGCAGCGTCATTTTAAACCGCAGAGGTGTTTATGATGTACATGTTGGATCGTGGTCTCGTGCAGGTTCCTCTCGTGGCTGAGCGTCACGTCACGTTAATATCTGCTCTCATCTGATCCAAACCCCCACAGGAAAAAGGAAAGAGTGTCGGTACTCACAAATCCGTGTTTGTCCGAGATGTTGTTGGTCAGCTTGAGTTTATGGAAAGCAACAGGCTTGGCCATCCACTGCTCGCCGGTGGCCGGGGCTGTCCGGGTGGATATACATCCTCTTGGGCATCTCGGGGTCGGCCTTGCCCGCCACCATCCAGCGGGAGTTGTGGAACTTGTAGCGGCAGTCGTCCGCCGCCACGATGTCCATCAGCAGGATGTACTTGGCCTTCTTATCCAGGCCGTTGATCCGCACTTTGAACGAGAGGGAACATCCTCCTGCACCGGGAAGAGACGGGGAGAGAGAGAGGGAGGGGGGGGGACAGCCGTGATTCAACCACAACACAACATACAGACAGACCGTGAATGCAACACTTGAACAACTCTGACAAAAGAGGCATTGAAGGCGCAGCGAAAACACGACGACGCTCTGACAAGTGGAAATATTGTAATTGTCAGATATTATTCTGCAGAGCTGCACGCAATTAGGAGACAGAGTCAAACCCCACAGTGTGTGTGTGTGTGTGTGTGTGTTTGTCCGAGGCTGCACTACAAAGCTGAGTATAGTATTTTATGACCACAGCACTTCACGTTGCTGCTTTTTGAAGTGACAGCCTGTTTATAAAAGCCAGAAGCTGCTGCTACACACACACACACACACACAACCTCAGGTCCACTGTCCTGCTGCTGCTGGACACACTGGGGTGTTTTTTTTTTTTTTGTTTTTTTTTTCAATATTCCCAAAATGTTTTCCCTCCTTTGATCAGCCGGAAGTCTGAGGCAGACATTTCACAATAAACTGAGTGTAAGAAGTGAATCCAGGTTCAAGCCTGGCTGTTGTACTCAGAGGTCAGCTCACCCACTCCTGTCTTTTCTCCTCTCTTGTGTGTGTGTGTGTGTGTGTTGTATGCAGGCTGGAGGTCGTGCCTCAGTGGCCGTGGAGCCGTGGAGCCGTGGAGGGCCTCGCGCGCAGCCGCTCAGCTCCGCGAGGAAAAAGCCTTTTTCAACGGCTCTGAACTTGTCAGCAGCGGCTCGCGCCGCCGCCGGCGGACGTCTCGTGCACGGTAAAAGAAAAAAAAACGAAAACAAACAAACAAACAAACAAAAATAATAAAAATAATAAAATGAAACAAAGTGTCGGTCGGTCCCGCTCTGCGGCTCCGGCTCTTACCTTCCGGACTTGGTTATAACCATCTCCGTCCCGAGTTTATGGAACTGGTCCCACAGATCCTTGGCTTCCAGTGTGACTTTGGGGTCGTCGTCCACTCCTCCTCGGGCTCCAGGCTTTTCATGCTGCGGAGATGAGCCGCCTGATGGTGGCTGAGGCCGGGTGGAGCCCAGCCTCCGCCGCCCGGCCAGCTGTGATCCGGGATGGGCTTGGTGAGCGCCCCGGAGGCAGGCTGAGCGCCGGGAAGAAGGACGGCTGCGCGGCCGCTAGGAAGGCGGACATGGGAAGTCGGTTGGCCGGTGTGCGTGGAAAGGGTGATAAGCCATTGCAGTCCCTGTAAAACTGGATCTCTCATCGGTGCATCCACAAAAACCAAGTGAAAATAATGGTATATTTTTAGTGGTATTTCCCTCCCCAACCCTGAAGCCAGTGTAGGTCCGCGCCTCGCGAGCACTTTAACCGTGAGGAAAGCCGCACGAGAGCAGAGCAGAGCCGAGCAGAGCAGAGGAGCGCCGTGCCGCGCCGCGTCGCGCCGTGCCACAGCCTCTGTTATCAGGTGAAGAAAGAGCCCAGCGGTGGTGGAGGTGGTCGTCGGTGTGTTTGTCCTCCGCTCCTCGGGCCGACTCCTTCAGTGTGCGCGGCGGCGCTGTGGACGGAGAGCCCGGCTGCGCTGCGTGCCTCTGAGAGAAATGAGCTGTTTGTGTGCTTCAGTCATCCCACAGTCAGCTCTGACTGGAGAGATGTGGCCCCGTTCACTGCAGATCTGTGACTATCTCACATGTCCTTCCTGCCTCCATCCCCAGCACTAATGAACCAAGCCCCTTTGATTGCTGATTTTACGCTTTCTGGACCAATTGTGGGCCCCTATAGGCGTGGTTCTGACAGCTCCGGCCAGACTCTAGGAGAGGAAGGGGGAGGGAGGGGAGGGGGACAAGAAGGTGTCGGAAGCATTAGCAGTAAGAAAACATGTCAACAGAATAAAATATTAACCAATGACAGAAGAAAGATCGGGAATCCCACCCCCATTTCCAAGCCAAACACCGGGTCAGCCCTCAGTTCTTGGCCGGTGGAGGCATCACCTCTCTCGGCTTGCGTTTTTTACTATGTCGCCTCCGGAGCAGCCAACCTGTCTGTCCGCGGTGTGAAGCCTCACCTCTGCGGAGAGGAGCAGCTCCTTCACCGGCCGCCCTCTCTCTCTTCTCTCTCTCTATCTCTCTCTCTCTCGGACACACACACACACTCACACACACTCTGCCCGCGGCTCGTCGCGCTCACACACTCTGACACTTTACTAATTATTACAACTTATGCGCTGTTTTGACGCGTTCAGCCTGGATGTGGGGCTCTCTCACTCACTCACACACACACACACACACACCACACACTGGCCCGGATCTATGAGCTCCTCGGTGCAGGCTCCACAGCGCGGCCCCGCAGGTTCTCCCTCCACACGAGACACATATCAGAGCTTTGCTCCCATCGAGCTGACGGGAGGAGGCGGGGCTGGACAAACAAACCAGATGCAGCGAAGAAGAGGAAGAAGAAGAAGAAGAAGAAAGAGAGAAGCAATGAATGATGATGAATAAGTGTGAGAGGAAACCAGGAGCAGCAGCGGTGAGTTCTCCAACTTGTTCCTTGTTTGGCTGCAGATGAACCGGGTTTTTATTTCATGTGTGGACCGGAGCTGAAGGAGCGGACTGAGCTGCAGCTGCTGCTGCTGCTGCTGATGATGATGATGATGATGGTGTTTGTTGTGTTGTTTGTTGTGTGTGCACTTAGTGTGTGTTTGCACCTCACTCTCCGCGCGCTCAGATGAGTTGCTGGTGCTCGCTCTCGGGCTGCCCAGGCCGAGGCAGCGGTGATCTCCGACAGGTTGTATTTTGTTGAACCGGGACAGTGGGGGGCTCCGGTAGCCACGGGTGGGTGGAGGTGGAGGTGGAGGTGGTGGGTGGGGGGGACTCCGCTCTCCTCCTGATTAACTCGGACTCAGTTTCCCGCGGAGCCGCGCGGCGCCACAATCCCAGGCTGCTGTCTCTTTGTATTCACCCTGAAGCCTCCGGGCCGCTCCGCCGCCTCCTCCGCGGCTCCGCTCCGCTCCGCCGCCTCCTCCGCGGCTCCGCTCCGCTCCTCCGCCTCGGCCGCGACTCGGTGTCAGATGTGAGATGTATTTTTGTTGCTGGAGGGTGCAGGAGGTGGTGGAGGTGGTGTTGTGGGGGGTGAACAGCTGCTCGGACCGTGGTGTCTGCCACAGGCGTCACTTGGACAAAAAGTGAAAGAAAAAGTGAGAACGGTGCAGAAGACACCGTCACAGTCAAACTGCACATTAACCCTCCGTCTGCGGCTTCCGCTGACAGCCGCGCGCGTGCATGCAGCCCCCACCGACCATAAAACACATCCTCACTGAACCTGAATGATTCAGTGAATTCAGTGAAATTCAAACTAACTCTAAAAAAATAATAAATAAAATAAAAAAGGTGTAAATTTGTGCGTCACGCGCGGCGCGTTCTGTGATTAAAGAGCGTCAACATGTTCGCACATCTCCACTTTGTCACACACTTTTGCTCGGCTTCACTGATGCAGCCGCGCGCGCACCGGAGCCACGAGCATCTTCCATAAAGGGCCGGGACACGGGAGCTCAGACACCGGGTCCCCGGAGCATCCGCCTCCGCCTCCTCCTCCTCCTCCTCCTGCTGCTGCTGCTGCAGCTCCAAGGTGGAGAAGGTGCGTCTCCGGCCAAGCGGCCAGGTGCCGGGACGTGAACATGAGAGTGTAAAATCATCCAGAATGTGTTCCGCATAGCTCCCAGTTTCCTGAGACTCACACCGGCGCGAGCATCTGTCCTAATTCGCTCGGACAGCTGACTTGTTTGGAATGCTGCAGCCAGAGATTTATGAAATGACAGAGATGGAGCTGCGCCGGGGGAGCGGCGGCGGCGGCGGCGGCGGCTGGGAGAGTTTCTGGAGCCGCGCGCACGGAGCTTTACATGGGGGAAGAAGAAGAAGAAGATTAGCAACATATGGAGGAGGATAACTGTTTTCCTTCTCCGGGTAATTGTATCAATAATGCTCGGTGCAAATGACTCCCCATTTATTTGTTCTGTGCCCTCAGCGGCGCAGAAAGCTCCATTACGCGCGATTTAAAAGTCATTAGGTGGAAGGAGGACTGTGGAGCTGTGTGCAGGGCTGACGGGTGGAGGTGGAGGTGGAGGTGGGGGGGGTGAAGGGGGGGCATTGCTCTGACTGATCATCATACACTTTGTGTTACAGGGAAACAGGCTTTAAAGCCGCTGGTCAGTGTCCAGGGCGCAGAGGAGGACATCCTGCCGCACAAACAAACAACAAACAAAATCCCGCCAAAATAAACACGTCAAAACAACAAATCCAGAAGTTGCGGCCTTGAACTTCCGCTCAGCGTCACAGTGTGATAACCCCAGTTGTGACCGGCCGTTGTTGGTTCGCATGGTGTGGACGTGTGAGGTGACGCTCAGAGTCAGAGGACCGAGGAGGAGGTGACGTTGGACTCAGAGGACTCAGCTGTGCTCGTGCAGGCAGGAAGTTGACGTGAACTTTCTCTGTGTCCTTCACGTGTCCGCTTCACTTCCACGCGACACAGGTGCACACGTCAGAGCCGCGCGCAACAAACTAAACTAAACTAAACCAAACAAACCGTCTCCGTCCGTGAGCGCGCGCTCCCGCTGACGCTCTAATTGCCGCAGCGCAGGGACACTTTTCACCGCATCCCCCGCTATAATTGAGTATTGTTACTTTCTTCCTCCGCTCCGCATTGTTCCTTTCTTCCTTTTCATCGCTCCATCTTCTCCTCCCATCTCCCTGCATCATCTCTCCGGCTATATTTAGCGGCTAGACTGAGGCCTTCGCCAGACCGTTTAAGACCTGTCAAGTCCCTCATATTTCCCTTGTCACATGGAAACCCGGCGACCAGCGGCCCTCTCCTCCTCCTCCTCCTCCTCCTTCTCCTCCTCCACGTCCTCCTCCCCCTCCTTTTCTCTTTTCCTCCTCCTTCTCCTGCAGCACCAGCAGCCCCCCCCCCCCCCCCCCCCCCCCCCCCTCCTCCTCCTTTCATCTCCTTTACTTCCTCCAGCCCCTCTTCTCTCCACTCTGCTAATTAAACATATCAATTCTCACTTGTAGGAAAAGCAAAATGTTTCCTCAACTCCTCTCCAACACACACCACCCACACACACACACGCACACCCACACACACCACACACACACACACACAGTCCTGACAAACTCAATCACAAACTACAACCACCGCCGGGGCCCGGTACCTGCGGCCTCTCAGCCGGGCTCTGCCTCCTCTTCTCGGCCTGGTGTGTGGAGCCTCGCTGCTGTAGGTGACAGGTGGATCACCAGGTGGGGGCGCTATAGGGACCCAGGGGAGAGTGACAGAGCTGTCACACAACACACACACACACACACAGAGTTGTTAAAACTCAGTCTCATCAGTTGGAGCCTGTGTCTCGCGCGCGCTGAATTCAACAGTATTATACAGTATATTTATTCAACAGTAAAAGTCTGAGACCAGAACCGGATGTGACGCATTCACTCAAGTATAAACCTGACGTGGATTTTACTAATATTATGAATCTACATTAATAAATAAACTTTAATGATTAATAACATTAATGACAGAAACACTCGTCTGTTGTCGGCGGAGACCTTCCTGTGGTGCCTTCAAGGCCCCTCGGTGCCCACAGCTCTGTGTGTGTGTGTGGTGTGTGTGTGTGAAACGCAGATATTTTTTTTCGGCATCAAAATTTTAATTCAAAGAAAAAAAAAACTTATTCGATTCTTCTTTAAAAATCACTTTAATGTTTCTGTCACTTCCGGGACGCACGTGGCCTGAAATATTTACTGACAAACTGAAACTGGAAATTTGTACTAAAGATAAAAAAAAATCTGATTTTATAGTTTTTAATTGAACAACAACTTTTTTCTTCTTTATTCAGAATTTTATTTGTTTTTATCCGAAAAAAAACTAAACAAAATAAAACCTGAATAATTGTTTAATTCAGTGTGTGGTGTGTGTGGTGTGTGTGTGTGTGTGTTGTGTGTCGGTGTGTGTGTGTGGTGTGTGTGTGTCGATGTGTGTGTGTGTGTGTCGGTGTGTGTTTTACAGATGTGCAGCGGCGGCGGGAACGTTGGAGCTACCTGCTGCAGGCCGCGGGAACAGGAGGACACACAACAACAACAACAACACAACAACAACACAACAAACGGCTCCAGAGCAAAAAACAAAAACAAAACAAAAAAAAAAAAATCACTTTAGAAAAAAGTTCCAACGTTAAAAAGTTTTATTTTCCTGTGATTATTCTCAGAACAGCAGTTTAATCAATAATCGATACCACATCAATTATTTCAGATAAAATCAGCTTCTTTAATTTCACATTCATTCATCTCCAGATGTTAGTAAAACATCTGCAGATGTGACGTCACCTGATAATAAAATCACGGCGTCGCAGCTGGTTCCTGATCAATTGATCATTTTAGTATAAAGAGACCAGCCTGACGTCATCTGACGGGATGAACCGTCAGATGACGTCGCTCACCGTGAATTAACACGAGCGCGAGGTTAAAGTTTGTTCCTCGTCCTGCTCCGTCCAGGTGAGGCTCTGTAAACTGATAGAGATATAGATGATGTATAGGTTTAATATGGCGGATTGAGTCAGGAAAAAAAATCAATCAAACAAACACATGACGTCACAGAGTGGTTCCGGGGCCTCAGGTGGATTCACTGCAGCTTCTCTCCTCGTCATGAGTTCGACTGAAGCTGTGAAATTCAACAATAACTCAGGATTCAAAATGGCCTCCGTGTGTGTGTGTGTGTGTGTGTGTGTGTGTGTGAATGACATCACCATGATTATAACTGATAATCCTCATGTTATTGATTTGACTGTGTTCAATATTTAATATGGAGCTGATCAGGTGAAGGTGTCATCTCATTGTTTGTCTCCGTCCTCAGGTCTGAGAGACGCTGCTGCAGGAAATGGAGGCTTCTTCACCCAGGTCTCACACACACACACACACACACACACACACACTGAACAGCTGTTTGACTTCCTGTTATGTTTTAATAAATATGTGTTCATCTCACATAAATGTCATTTTTATATCTCAGCTTCTAAATCAACATGGCAGATAGATAGATAGATAGATAGATAGATAGATAGATAGGTAGATAGATAGAACAAAATAAAATGGTTATAATATATCTATGATAAGAAAAATACACAGAAATCAAAATAATGGTGTAGCTGAACTTTATTTTGAAGGTTCATTCTGAATATTAACTGTTGTCGCTGATGAGTTCATCAGTTTCAGAATAAAAGCTCGGTGTTGTCGTTTCCTGAGTCACAGCAGCTGCTTTAAAAGATGAAAACACACAACTGAAGGAATGAAACTAAATGTCAGGATCTGTGATGATAGAATAATAAAGAAGAAAAAACACAATGATGATGTGACTGAGCTTTATTCTGAAGGTTCATTGTGTTGATTTTAATGGTTAAAGCTCAGTTTCAGAATAAAAGCTCGGAGTTCCAGCAGCTTCTTTAAAGATAGAAAAAAAAATCATTCAAGAAAAATAAAAATAAAAAAGTCAGGATCTGTGTTTGGATAATAAATGACAAAAATCAAATGTTTGAAGCTGCATCGCTGAGTGGAAACAAGAGTTTCAGAGTAAAAGCTCAGTGTGTTTAAACCACCCCCCTTTAAATCCACAACCCAATCAATCACAGTGTTTACTGATTACACTGAGTGTAACATTCACCCTGTTGTCACCTGACACAGTCAACGCTGAGCTGCTAACTTCCTTATATGCTAAAGTGAATGAGGTCTGTGCTAAGCTATTAGCATCACGGTAGTGATGTCACGATAAGTTGTTTTCACACTTAAACATGACATTAACACAATAAACTGTGAAAGTTACACAACAACCATGTGTGTAACTTTGCTTTTGTTCCGTGTGAAGTCAATTAATGACTTGAATATTTCTATCATTTCCTCTGGAGCTTTAATAATTGGTCTTATATTAATAGGTACTTACATCATTCTGTGTATAGAATCTGAAACTGTCTGTGATCTGACACATTCACTGTGTTGTTAAATTAACCAAAGTATAACAATCACAATAATCAACATAATCACAACAAGGAAATCTATAATTGTGACGTACCTACATCACAGTGTATAAACTGCGTTGACTGTTGCTAACAGAGCTAATGCTATGCTAATGTTTGGACATTGTCTCAGGACTAGGGCTGATGACCGAGTCTGTGTTTGTGTTGACTCAGAGTCGGGTTTGGAAAGTTGGATATCAGACCTGGACCCTTCAAAGTAAGAGTCTGAATCTTGACTTTCAGCTCCACATTTAGATCCTGATTGTTACACACTCGACACTCTTATTTTTATACTTCCTGTGTCAGTGCTGATGTTTACAGAGCTGCTCATGCACGGAGTCCTAATGACATGTACATGTGAGTCAACACATCAATGTCCAGTCTGAGCCTGAAGTGACATTAATGTGACGTCACACTCATAAAAGCACTTGTGTTACAGTTCAAACTCACCGTGTCTCATGTTATTGTCACTGTATAAAGAACCACACAGAAATAACTCTTTCACTTTACTGTCTCTGATGGACGAACGTTTGTCTTTTATGTTGTTGAGATCGAACTCTGTCAAATATTTGTGTGGAATCAAATAAAAAAAAAAAAAAAGTTTAAACCACAACCTGTAGTTTTTTTTTTCCTTTTTTTCTCTTGATGGACTTTAAATTAACACATTTTATAAAAAGTCTTTTTTTTATTGCAGCTTTATTTTGAAATCCACTTTATCTGTGTGGATGTTTTCTATTATTTTTAATTGAACGACTTTAAGCTGATGATGAATTTACAGCATCAAACCAATAATCCACTGCTAATTAAGTTTCATTTGAATTCCTCCAGCAGAAAATCTCTGACACACACACACACACACACACACACACACACACTCTCTCTCTCTCTCTGGTTTCTTTTCCTCAGAACAAAAAACCCAAAGTCGCCAATAAAACTTTGTTTAACTGCCTGTTAAAAATCTGCTGCTAATTAGAGGCGAGCTGCCGGTCATCGAACACACACACACACACACACACACACACACACACACAGTTTCATTTCCTCCATGTTTATTAGCTCTTTATTTGCATGAACACAGGAAAAACAAAAGTATTTTACAGATCAAATCTTACAGTGAACGACAGACTCAGTCACTCAGACAGACACAAAGGATTGTGGGATACGTCTTCTCTGAGGCGACGCCGTGAGCCGCTCCACAACATGTTCAACATTTTTATTAGTTTTTCAGACCCAGAAAAAAATAAAACTACAGATTTTTGGTCGAAAAGCAGCTGATGTAGAAACAAGACAGTGTGATCTTTTATTGATTATTAATGTTGATGTTATTGATCGTCACAAATTTCACCGTCTGGGAAAAATATATGGAGCTGATTTTAAAAAAAAACCTTCAGCCACTCGGCAACAGTGTCGTCGTCTCATTTACTGCGTCTGTTGTCAAATGTGATTATGTGGAAATCAAAGGCATGAAAGGAGCAATTTAATCAAAACATTTAGTCAGAGGCCACGAGAGCAACACACACACACACACACACACACACACACACACACATAAAGAGGGAACAGGAGCCGCTACATGTCGCTGACTGGAATCAACGTTTCTTCTCCTCTCTGTGTGTGTGTGTGTGTGTGTGTGTGTGTGTGTGTGCTCATTCAGACACAGGCAACAACAGTTCAACTTCAAACACACATACACAGAAAGATGGGGGAGGGAGGGGTCAGGAAACATCGTCTGAGTTTATGACTGAACATAACGAGGTGAGGAGCAGGGTCAGGCTGATATTAAAATCTAATATTGAAACCAAAGGACACACACTCACACACACACACACACACACTCACACACAGTGATGATGACAAAAGCTTCCAGTTTGGTTGACATGCTGTTGATGTGACTCCACATTAGATTCATGTTCAATTTGATTAGTTTGGAATGATTTTTGGCTTCAAAATGGTCAAATTCAAAATCAGAGGAATCTTTAATGATAAAAAGAAAAAACAACTGAAATGTCCAACTAAGAAAAACAAAAGCTTAACACTGTTTGTCTGTCGTCTGTCGGTGTGACGCTGGCTGGAGCTGGACAGGTGAGGGTGGGGTGGGGTGGGCAGGTTAGGGGAAGTTGGTGGGAAAGAGGCTGAGGGGTTGCCCTCGTTGGTGGGCAGGGGTGAGCGATATCCCTCGAAGTTTCGCGGGATGCTGCCGCTGGTGGAGCCGGAGCTGTTGCTGAGGGTCTCGATGCTGCCCTCCCTCTGCAGCTCTGCGGGCGAGAGACAGACAGAGAGAGGAGAGAGAGTCATTAGACCGGTGTGACCTTTGACCCTCCATCAGGTCTGTAGCATGAAGACCTGAATCTGTTTCCACTGACGTCTCCTTTATTTTGGCTCATTGGGTTAAAAATAGCAGGAAAGGTTTTCAAATAAAAGTCTGTACTGGAGTGAAATTTAATATGAAAATCAAATTTCAAACCACAACATCACATCAAAAGAAAAAAATGTTTTAAACCAAAGTGAAGATGAAAAACTGACCAAAGTACAAATGTGTGATGTCTTTTCAAAATAAGTCAGAAAAGTCAGAATGATGATGAGAATGAGTCAGAAGATGTGTGGTTAAGGGACAGAAGTCTATTGTAACTGATGGTTCATCCATAATCAGTGACCTTTGACCTGATTCATTTAAGGTTGAATAATAATGTTTTTTTTTTGAGCTGTAGATAAAGTGATCAGAAGTTCACATCATCGATAACCTGTTGATTACTAAATGAGTTAACACACAACAATAAACATTTTACTGCATCACTAACTCTGAGTCTTCAGAGATAAGGTGAGAACAGAATTCACAGAATTCCCAGAATTCCCGTTGTGTTGACCAGTTTGATCCAGAATCATCTCTGGACCACATATCCCAGAATGCTCTAGGTGTCTCTCACACTATGTGACATGAAGCGTGAGTTCTCTCCGTCACCTGACACACACACACCACACACACTCACACACCACACACACACACACCACACTCTTACACTTCAGGCTCTGATAAGTGACTGTGAACCATCACCACCATCATCATCATCATCATCCTCAAAACAACAATCGTCCATAGCGACGGTTGCCCTGTCAACAGCAAAACAGCAACAGTACCAACAGGACCTGAGCCTCTCTCTTCTTCTTCTTCTCTCTTGTTCTGTCGTTCACTCTTGTGTTTCTGTTTGTTTATATTTCTATGAGACATAAACATCACTAACACAAGCAGGTGTTCCTAATAAACTGACACCAGGTCTTGACCCCCCACCCCTCCTTCACTTTAAAATCATAAACATATAAATATGTAAATGTATTTTCTTGTGTAAATTATTCTTTTTTGAATAAACTCATCTCACTAAGACAATAAAACACAGTCTGTACATTTATTCATCTGTTTGTTCATTTGTGTAAAAATCTGTTTCATCTTATTTATTATTTTATTTTCCCTCCATAATTAATGAGGTGATCTCATATTGAGGTGACAGAGAGTTATGTTTGTGAAAGATAGTCATTCTTTCTTTCTTTCTTTTATCTTCTTACCGCTCCTAAATTGATACAATCCATCACTCTGCGCTCGGTCTATTTGCTACGGAAGAAGATTAGAGCCACTGTTAAATACAAATGAGTTCTGACCATTTTTTCTCGAATTTTACTTTTTTTTGTCCTTAAAAGTCAGAACTTTTAAACCCAGAATTCTGACTTTTTCTTAATTCTGACTTTTTTCTCTGAATTCTGACTTTAAACCCAGATTTCTAACTTTTTTTCTCAGAATTCTGACCCTTTTTCACAGAATTCTGACTTTTTCCTTAGAATTTGATGTTTTTTTCTCAGAATTCTGACCTTTTTCTTAGAATTTTGACT
Organism: Caranx melampygus; assembly: GCA_019059645.1. NCBI lineage: Eukaryota > Metazoa > Chordata > Actinopteri > Carangiformes > Carangidae > Caranx > Caranx melampygus. Next base: position 13,093 of record JAFELL010003449.1, read on the forward strand.
TGTTTTACTCAGAATTCTGACTATTGTCTTGGAATTCAAAGTTTAAACACAGAATTCTGATCCTTTTTCACAGAATTCTGACTTTTTTCCTTAATTTAGATGTTTTTTTCCTCAGATTTCTGACTTTTTTTCTTTGAATTCTGACTTTTTTCTTTGAATTCTGACTTTTAAACCCAGATTTCTGACTTTTTTCTCAGATTCTGACCCTTTTTCTTAGATTTTGACTTGTTTTACTCAGAATTCTGACTATTGTCTTGGACTTCAAAGTTTAAACACAGAATTCTGATCCTTTTTCACAGAATTCTGACTTTTTTCCTTAGAATTTAGATGTTTTTTCCTCATTTTCTGACTTTTTTTCTTTGAATTCTGACTTTTTTCTTCTGATTCTGACTTTTAAACCCATTTCTAACTTTTTCTCAAATTCTGACCCTTTTTCTTAGAATTTTGACTTTTTTCTCGATTCTGACTATTTTCTTGGAATTCAAAGTTTAAACCCAGAATTCTGATCCTTTTTCACAGAATTCTGACTTTTTCCTTAGAATTTAGATTTTTTTTTCCTCAGAATTCTGATTTTAAACTCAGATTCTGACTTTTTTTCTTTGATTCTGACTTTTAAATTCAAATTCTTACTTTTAAACTTTTCCCGAATTCAGACTTTTTTTTTGATTCTAACTTTAACTCAGAATTCTGACCTCTTTTCACAGAATTCTGACTTTTTTCCTCTGAGTTCCAATGTTTTTTTTTCTGAGAATTCTGACTTTCTCTCAGGATTCTTACATTTTTTATCCTTAGTCAGAACTTTTAACACAGAATTCTGACATTTTTCTCAGAATCTGACCTTTTTTCTCAGATTCTGACTTTTTTCCTTAGAATTTTGATGTTTTTTTCTGATTCTGATTTTTAAACCCCTTTTCTAACTTTTTTCTCAGAAGTCTGACCCCTTTTCTTGAATTTTGACTTGTTTTACTCAGAATTCTTACCTTTTTCTTGGAATTCAATTTTTAAACACAAAATTCTGATCCTTTTTTCAGAATTCTGACTTTTTTCCTCCAATTCAGACTTTTGCTCCAAATTCAACACAGAATGCCGACTTTTTTTCTTGAAATTCTAACTTTAAACTCAGAATTCTGACCCCTTTTCACAGAGTTCTGACCTTTTTATCCTCAGAATTCTGACTTTTTTTCTTTGAATTCTGACTTTTTAACTCAGAATTCAGACTTTTTGCTCACATTCTGACTTTAAACTCAGAATTCTGACCTTTTTCTCAGAATTCTGACTTTTTCTTCTCGCAATTCTGACTTTTTTCCTCAGAATTCTGACTTTTTCTCAGACTTCTGACCCTTTTCCTCAGAATTCTGACTTTTTTCTTAGAATTCTGACTTTAAACTAAGAATTCTGACCCTTTTTTCTCAGCATTTTGACATTTTTCCTCAGAATTCTGACCCTTTTTCCTCAGAATTCTGATGTTTTTTTCTCAGAATTCTGACGTTTTCCTCTGAATTCTGACTTTTAAACTCAAACTTCTGACCTTTTTCCTCAAATTCTGACCCTTTTTCTCAGAATTTTGACATTTTTCCTCAGAATTCTGATTTTAAACCCAGGATTCTGACATTTTTCTTAGAATTCTGACCTAAACTAGATTCTGACTTTTTCACAGAATTCTGACGTTTTTCCTCTGAATTCTGACTTTTAAACTCAAAATTCTGACTTTTTTCCTCAGAGTTCTGACCCTCTTTCTCTCAGAATTTTGACATTTTTCTCAGAATTCAGAATTTTTTCCTAGAATTGTGACTTTTAAACTCAGAATTTGACTTTTTTCTTTGAATTCTGACTTTTAAACTCAGAATTTTGACTTTTTCCCTTCAAAATTCAGACTTTTAAACACAGAATTCAGAATTTTTTTTCAGAATTCTGACTTTTAAACACAGAATTCTGACATTTTCAAAGAATTCTGACCCTTTTTCTCAGAATTTTGACATTTTTCCTCAGAATTCTGATTTCCCAGGATTCTGACATTTTTCTTAGAATTCTGACCTTAAACTAGGAATTCTGACTTTTTTTCTCAGAATTCTGACCCTTTCTCAGAGTTTTGACTTTTTCCCTTCAAAATTCTGACTTTTAACACAGAATTCTGACGTTTTCTTCTGAATTCTGACTTTTAAACTCAAAAGTCTGACCTTTTTCTTACCCTCTTTCTCAGAATTCTGACATTTTTCCTCAGAATTCTGACTTTAAACTAGGAATTCTGACTTTTTCCTCTGAATTCTGACGCAGCTTTTTTCTCAGAATTCTGACTTTTAAACTCAGAATTCTGACTTTGAGATTTACTGCAAGTCAGAACTCACTTTTAATTTTTACAGTGGCCTTAATCCTCTTCTGTAATTTCCTGCTCCGTTCCAGACAAACTACATAACCTGAGACATCTCACAGACTTTGATTGATTTGTCTCTATGAAGGATTTGGAACTTCAGTTGAGTGGGAGGTCCTTAAATTAGGCCATGGCCCTATAACATCCTGATCAAAGTGACAAGATCTTAGTGAAGCGACACCTGAGACAGACATTAACACCAGGTATGAACAGAAACAGCTCCTCCCCCTCAACCTCCTCCTCCATTGAGCCTTATTATTGCCCCTGTTGCCCCCCCCCCCCCCTTCCATGGACTTGCCCTGCCAGTGTTATTGTCACTGTGAGCTGCTGACTAAAGCTCGACAGGCCTTTTCTAGTGCTGCCTAATCCACCTCATTGTGTGACGACTACTCAGCCATTCAACAGTCTTAACCCCCCCCCCCCCCACACACACACACACACTGCCCCCTATCCCTCCCTTCTAAAGCCCTGATCTCTTCCTCTGGGGCTGATGTCTCTGTGTAAAGTAATATCATTATTTACAAGTGGTTTTGATGTGTAGATACCTACACCTGAGGTGAAGCTGCTGAGGACGTTTTTTTGATTTTATTTAAGTTTTTTTGATTTTATTTTAGTATAAATCAGCTCAGATTCAATAATTATGTCATTTATAAAATTAAAGATTTTAAAAAATAAAAACTGATCACAGTGTCTTAAACCTGACAGATCAATCTGTCTCCAGATGTCGTCCTGGTCTCCTCAGGATTGGACTGGAATATGGAACCCTAACCCTGACTTGAAAATAAAAGACTACAGGAAATCCAGCACCAGAGAATGTGAAGAATCTGAGGGGAAACTAATGACCAGTGGCGGACTGGCCATCTGTGTGTTCTGAGGAATCACAGAATGGCCGGTAGTCCAGGACGGCCAGCAGCTGCCACGCAGTCGCTGTTTCTTAATAGGCTACCTGATAGCCGAGTTTATCGGTGATCTACCTGTTGACCCTTAGAAAAGCCGCTCATGATCGTTTAGTTATGCCTGCAGAGGTCCATGGTTGAGCTCGTGTGCGATGTTTATCCCTGTATTGATTAAAACCAGACGCGGCCCAACACATGGGTGCTGAAGCATGGATCGACACAGCCCAACTCACTAGCATTAGTTCTCAGCCCGAACCCGCACGTCCAATGGGTTGTTGGAGCGGCGGCGGGCCCGTTGAAAACTCAAATGTAAGCCCATACAGATCCACGCACATCTGGAAGCTCAAAAGAGCAGGCAAGCAGCCCTCCTTGAGAGCAGAGGAGGGGGACAGGAAAGAAGCAGGTGTGTGTGTGTGAGTGAGTGAGTGAGTGAGAGTGAGAGAAAGAGGGATAGGGTGCCCTCCCCCGCATCCACCCAATCCCTCCAGCAACAGAATCTCACTGGGCTGGGCCAAGTCAAAGTCCAGGGCTGCTTTTTAGTCCCAGTCCGTTCCTGCTAACAACACAGTGATGAGTTCAAACCTCGTCAGCCAATCGGACACAGAGGGAGCGGTCAGAGTCAGTCGGGTGGTCGGCCCTCGGCTGTGAACAGGCCTTAATCCTCTTATACTCACTCTCTCACACACACACACACTTTCATTTTCATACAAACACACAGGCTGAGTCTGCTTTCACACGCAGAGAAAAACAAACAAACATGTCGACTTTCACTTCGAATGATTCAGAAGAATAGTTTGTTATTTTTCACAGTGTGTGACGAGGACACGATTCAGTTACAGATATTATTAATATTATATTTTATTATATATGTCCAATAAATTGATAATAACATGTTAATGCAAATTCCTTCCATGTCACTATCTTTATAAACACATGTACTGTTATTTTGACCTTTGACCTTTGACCCTCAGTCTCAATATCTCTCATGTTTTTATATCATCATATTGTTTTTTTATTCCAGACACAGTGAGGCCTTCGAGGTTTCTGGACAACATTTGTGTCTGTTTCTGGTTCATGTACAATTAAAGTTATATTTGAATAAATCAAACAAAATATTAATTAATGTCAATTTTTAACAGATAAACAACTGTGAAATTAATTTGTGATAATGGTGATAAATTATTTTGATCAAAGGGTTGCAGGTCCAATTCCCAGCTCCTCTGGTTTGGATGAGTGGTGTGTGGTGTGTGTGTGTGTGTGTGTGTGAGATAGAAACATGTGATATAAAGTTAAATTTACGTCAAACACCAGATTTGTCCTTTAATCAAACACTGTAAAAATTATTCTAGGGCTCATTTAAAACAAATAAAGTGTTTGATTGATTGTGACGAACTATTTTGATTGATCAACAGACCAAATATTCATTTTCAGAGATGATCACATTCAACACAATATTTACTTAGATGATAAATTTCACTAATTAATTTATTGATACACAAAGTTTGACATGGTGTGTTATTGATTGTGTGATACTGATACAATAAAACATAAAATAAAAGACCATATGAAGTTTAATAAAAATAATTCATAGAACAACTTGTTTGTATTTTCTATAGGTTTAGGTCTCTCTCTCTCTCTCTCTCTCTCACACACACACACACCACACACACACACTGAGCTGGACTCGTTACTGTGAAAGAACTTTTTTTTACTTTGTATTTATTTATGTATTTAATTATTGATTTGTGAATTTATGTATCTATATACGGTTGTATTTTTTGTCCTTGATGTCTGTGAACCTGCCCTTCAAAATAAAACTCATGAACCTGTGGTTAGTTTGAGGCCTGTCAGATGTTTCTTTGTGTGATACTGTTGTTTTTATACTATTATTACACATGTTATTATCACTGACAGAGATGAAGGAGAACTGACCTCCATTCTGTCTGTATGTGCTCAGGATGCATTCAGGCACAGCGCTGAGTGTAGGTCACCTGTGTTTTGGCTGAGAGCCCGTTGCACAATCGGCACAGTTACACAAGTGCTGCGTGTGCACACCTGAAACCACACACACAGACACAGAGGACGATCTGTTCGACTGACGTGTGAGACAACGACTGTGAACACGACTGAAACGCTGTCTCTGTGAACGCACCTCTGTGAGTCTGACTGGAGCTGTAACCGTGACCATATTATGGGATGTCATGAGACAGCACCATCCTCTGAGGAAAAGTGTGGAAGTCTAGAAAGTCAAGATCTATTGATCTATTTCTTTAATTTATTTAATTCTACATCTGTTTATGCAGTTCCCTCTTCTGATTGGCTGCCTGACAGGATCTGGGTCATTAGGAAAAAACTTAATTCACTTGTCTCTAATGTTTCTACATGTTCTACGTTCCTGATGTGTAATGATTGGTGTTGTTAATAAAGTTAAAACAACAACAAAACCTTGGACAGTGGTGTCCTGCTGGAGCCTGTGGGCAGTGACTGCTCTGTTGTGACATCACAAAGTGACAGGAAGTCCTGATGGCTGGTTTTAAGGCTCAGTGTCTGAATACAGGCTGTGTGCATTTCTCTGTGGACTGAGGCTTTGATACTTTCACAGTATTAATATATAGAACCTAGAGCTGCTTTATAATCACACTAACACATTAACGTCTACCTTTATACTGTATGGAGCTTTAAGACGCACGTCTACCTTTATACCGTATGGAGCTTTAAGACAAACGTCTACCTTTATACTGTATGGAGCTTTAAGACGCACGTCTACCTTTATACCGTATGGAGCTTTAAGCACCTGTCACCTGTAGCTGTGGGGTCGTTTCTACCTGTGGTGATAATGGTGATGAAATGATGTTTTAATCCACGGTGATGATCAATGATCTGATCTGAAATATTTGGTTCTTTGTGACTAAAGATCTCGACTTCAGCTGCATGAATGATATATGTGAAAAAACAAAACCGCATTAACACTGAGGCGTTCCAGATGTTGTGCAGATGAGAGCACGTCAGCATCAGTGAGACGTTGCTCTGCACAATCCTTAGAAAGCTGTCCAGTTGGACGACTGAGTCCACATTAGAGGGAAAGCTCATTAACATCCACCGGAGATCATCCTGATGGACTGTGAAAAGCCAGGCTTAACACACCTGCTGTGTAAAGGCCAGCACACAGCACTGCAGCTGGCAACACACACAACAGTGTATGAGAATAGGTGGCATGTGCAGGGTTCAACTGGGAGCCACGTGATTGGACGCTGAAACTTCACTTCATCGCTTCTGTTTCTATTTCTGTTTTCATTGTATGGGAACATTCAGACTCTGCTCGTTCTCCCGTCCATCATCACTTCCTGACTCCCTCCTGACCAATCAGGAGGCTCCTCACTAACCTCCTGTTTGACCTCAACTGAGCAGCTCCTCCCATGAATCGTGCCTCTCAGCAGGTTGTGTGATTAGGGAACAAATGAAAAGAAAGTCTGTGATTGATGAGGCTCGCTCGGCTCTTTGAGCACAGACTCTCTCTGAGTCTCCTCTGGTTGTACATCCTGAGCTACCGCTGCACCGGCCCCGCCTCCTTCGGCGGCCTCCTCATTAGAGGGTGTTAGAGAAGGTGCCAACAACGGGCAGGGGAACTCCTGACACCCGACGACGGCCGCTTCGAATTAGGCCACTAATGAAAACCTAGTGGTGACCGAGGCCGCCCGACACACAGGAGCTGAACGCTGCTGCAACACACACCACTGGTCTGTATGGTCAACAAACACATGTACAACCAACTACAGTGAGCCAACTGCAGGTTAAAACACCTGAGATCATGCACGGGCAAAGAAAAACTATCATTTACTGTTAGTGGAACTAGAATTACAACCTCAGAGTCGTATCCCTCCGCCAACCAGCCGAGCTGCAGGAAACAGTCCCAGTCTCTCCTTCCTGAGTTACACCACTAAATTACAACCAGAGGTGTTTCTGCTGATCATTATGATGTCACAGTGAGTCCAACTTCACCTTTGTGCCAAATGACTGAAGTTTCCACAAACTCACAAGGACCGAACTGTGGTTTGTGACCTCGACCTTTCACCTTTAATCACCAAACTCTAATCAGTTCATCCTTGAGTCAACAAGAGAGGTGGTGCCAAGTTTGAAGAAGTCTCCTCCAGACGTTACTGAGATATCGTCTTCAGGAGAACGGTTCACCGCTAACTCCGAGACTTTGAGTTTACATCAAGAAGCATCAGGTCAATCAGCCTCTCTTTGTCTCCTCTTTTCCTTTGTCTCCTCTCTTCCTTTCTGTCCTCTGTCTGAAGTTGACGCTGCTTCTGTCGTCTGCGATGATGCAGTGAGGTTTGTTTTTCTTTCCGACACAGAAAAACAGATCATCAAAGAGCTGCAGGGCTCAGATAAGCAGTTTAAAAAGACGGGGCATCAACAGTAAGCACATTCAAACAGTCCTGCATGTGTCAGCACTTCACTGCCTCACCTGAACACACACACACACACCCACACGGTTTGACGGCCTCTGACAAACATGTTGGGACGCCCCCCGCTCATGGTTTGGGACAGGACGGCTGGTCTCAGCTGGAAGAGCTGCTGGTGTTGGTGTCTGCTGACGACGCTGATGCATGGGACGACGTCAGGAGGCTGTCGCTCGCCATTACATCACACGTCTGACCCCCCCCCACACACACAAGGTACAGGCCGGTTAAAGCTGTTGTCGAACATGAGGAGAGCTCTGTCTGAGCTGGCTCGATTCAAAGGGAAGAGGAGGTTGATTCAGTTCTCCTCCTTCCTGCCTCCTCATGAGTCCTCATGTCATTTGTTGTTTGTTTCCACGTCACACACAAACCCTGATCTCAGGTGTCACTTCAAACAAAAACAGCATCGAAACATTGTTTGATCGACCTCCTCCTCTCAGATTTCATCACCACTGAGTCTTCCTTGAGATCATTCCTACAACCTGAGGATGAGACATTTTAGGGAACTGGCTGAAATAAACAACCGTCTCTACAACCAGATGTTAAGAACATTTGAAAACTCTCCTTATGGACAGTGTCAGTCCAGATCGCGTCTCCTCTGCTAAAGACTTGCTGGACACTAATAAAACTGATGCTTCATGTTTATATACATTTATTTTAATATGTAATATCATCAAACTTTACTACAGACTGAAAGTCCTCCATAACTCGTACCTAGCAACCCGCTGGAAATAAGTCGCCGAAAACCCAGAGCGGCTTCTATGGACAAATCTAGAAGACGTTGTTTGAAGGTCAAGGTTGTCCTCCATGGTTGGATGGTTGGACTCCACATCATCAGTGACCATATTTTTTAAATTTCTTAGCAGTTTAATTTAATCTGAATCCAGGAGAAACCTGCCTCCAGATCAGGCCACAGACCAGAGCCAGGTAACGTCTCTGACACAGCTGCTGTTTTTTAAGATGCTAAAAGTGGCCTGATGTTTCTGTCATGGGGTTAAACCACACACACACACACACACACAGGCACAAGAGACACACAAACATTTACACGCTGCTATGTTGGGTCTCTCCTATGTTTGTTTCCTCAGGAACAAGTGTGAAACCAAAGCGGCAGAAAATGAAGCAAACTCGTGTAGATGAACACGACTCCATTAAGCAACAACACCAGTGCACTGTGGGTACTCGTGTACAGGTTAACCCTGAGAGACACACACACAAACACACAAACAGTCAGCGAAGGGTCAAAAGGAAAAAGTTCAGGGCGGTCGCTCCTTTGACAGGACGATGAGTCGGATACAAAGAGTGACATCCATTACGTATGGATTCTTTATGTCCAGTAGAAAAGCTGCTTGTCTCTGAACAGATCTGTTGTTGTTGAGTCTGAATCAGCACCAGGCCCTTGTTGGTCGGCTCTTAACCTGGGATTTGACCTTTCACAAACACATTTCCTTTATCTGCTTTCATGTGAGGCACTACACTTTATTTGACCCGGTTAGACACGGTCAGCAGAGCACAAGTGGAGGCTTTTATTTTGAAGAGCAAACACAACCGTCGCAGCATCGCATCCGTACTGTCAGTGATGGATAACAAAGTGCACAATCATAAAGACATGATCCATCATGAAGGTCATGACCCCTAGTCAACACACAGGAAAACCTCCACATTAAAGGTCACGCCTTCATGCATTATGAATCATGATGATTACCAACAATCATTTGATCATGTGACAGATGTACGTGTTACGACCTCAGAAAAGTCAAGTTTCTGGAATCATTTAAAGTCAAGAATCATTTACCACAGGAAGCAAACACATCACCTCAAAACAAAAGCTAACATGCCAACAAGCTAACACACATGCAACATTAACGTCACCTCCTCCTGTGAAGAAGCTTTGAATATTTAGACGTTTCACTGAAGCATCGAAGCTCAAACAGTCGTATTCAAGCAGCTGTAATGTCTTCACACACACCCACACACGCGCGCGTGCACACACACACACACACACACAGTTTGTTGACAGGAAGCCCCAGTTGTTGTGGAAGCTGCCTGGCTCAGCTCGGCTCTGCTCGGCTCAGCTGCATCTCCACTATGTGTCCCATCACTTATTCATGGCTCCATATTTTATTGATACACTGGAATGCTGGGTCATGTCAGGAGAGGTGTGTGTGTGTGTGTGTGTAATATATGTGTATACATGAGAGTCGGTGTGACAGGGTGTGAGCAGGACGTGTGTATACATGAGTGTGGAGCTCCCAAACACACATTATCTGTGTGAGGTGTGACTGACGCACGTGTGTGTGTGAATACAAACACTGTGTAAATGTGTGTGTTTGTGTGTGTGTTATAGATCATATATGTTCCGGTCCATCTGTGATGTTGCATAAATAATGATTAATGATCCACATGAGGTTCTTTTTCCTGGTATAAGAAGCAGAAGTGAATAAATGTGCTGGACGACCTGATGGTGGCGCTGTGACGTCCTGCACCAACACAACACCAGACCGACTGACCCACTTCACAGCTTCATACGCAACACAAGGCTTTCTGATTCTGACAAATCTGTAACAAGATCGCTCAAAAAACTGGCCGCCATCACAGTCAATCAGAACACCTCACCAAGGTTCAAAGTTCAATGACAAATCAGTCAGTGGACTGTCTGTTGTTACTTGGCTGATGAAGGGTTCATGTGAGGCCGTTTTAAATCAGCCTCATGTTTGTACCTGACCTGAGAGGCCCCGCCCTCTCTGTCAATCAAATGCTGGGATCGTCATGGAGACGCAGTCTCTACAGGATGAAACATATCTAATGTGAATAATGAAAACAACCTGCTGCACCTGCACCTGGATTAGCTTAGCATCTCTTAGCTTCACACACACACATGTGCTGCAGTGACATCTTTTCCTCCATGACGATGGATGGAGTGTGTGAGCTCTCTCTCTCTCTCTCTCTCTCTCTCTCTCTCTCTCTCCTGTCGTGACTCTGTTCGTCTTTGTTCAGCTTCTCGCGCTTGCGGCCATTTTTTTTCCTTTGTTGTTTCCGTGGCAGCGCCGCTTCACTCACACACTGATGTTCACACTGAAGAGTCCAAACTGGGTCACACATCACATCACAGCCGCTCTGATGTCTGAAGGCAAAAAAGTTTTTATACCTTTTCTGAATAGACGGGTTCATAAAGGAGAGAGAGAGAGAGAGAGAGAGCTGCATCACACACACACGCACACACACCAGGACATTTCAGTGGATGTGAGTTTTACTGATCCCAGCGTTAAAACTGATGTTTGATGATTGGACAGGAACGGTGCTCTGAGGTCACACAGGTCATGAGGCGTCTGCCGGAAGGTCAAAGGTCAAGTCAGATCTCACAATGTTCAAGGAGGCACCGAACATCTCACGTGACCTCATGTGATGTAAACAACCTGCAGCCTGGAGGTCTGAGGTCACCACAGGTCATCTGAGACTCTAACGTCTTTATTTCCAGTCGGTGTCAGCTGATCTGGGACCAGTTCAAATCCTACAGATCAGACTTCCTCAAGTTAAAAACTGCATCCACACAACCTCACATCCTCATTAACGTGGCATGAGACAGTTTGTTCAGCTCGTTCCACAGTCGACGTTTCTATCTAAAGAGTCAGTGACATCATCTAACTGAGTTTCTCTACAACAACCTGCTCCTCTGACCGTCTGTGTTCACTGTTTCTCCTCTGGAGAACTGGTATTTTTTAAAAGTGCTGCGTGAGATCAGATCAGATCTGAGGAAAGGAACAAGGAAAGACGTAAGAGCAGAAAAACAAGAGGAAGATCTGTTTCTATGGAAAATAAAAGAGTAACCAGTGCACAGAAATGAAACAGTGCACCATGAATATGAAGTTCATTGTCATTGTCATGACCTGATGATCTGAGCTGAACGTTGGAGGTCAGGGGTCAAACATGAACCCTGCACCACCTCATGTCTAAAATGGGTTCTGTTCAGAGCCTCAGTGATTCACCTGGTGGCTCAGGTGACCTCTGAACTCTGACTTGACCTCAGCACTGATGCACAAGCTTGTGCAAGAAGTTCACACACGTCTGTGTTTCCTGCAGCATCATGTGATGGACGAGTCAGCTTCACTAAACAGAAACAGAACCAACAACAAGTGGGCAGCTGCTACTGCTGGAGAAGTTGGAGGTGATGGAGGAGGTGGAGGTGATGGAGCAGACTGGAGAGAGCGGATCGCCCTCGGCCTCCAGTCCATCTCTGAATCTGTGTCTCCGACCTCGTGTTGTGTCGTCGACCAAAACAGGAGCGAAGCTTTAAAAAGTGCTTCCCACCACTCTCTCTCTCTCTCTCTCTCTCGCCCTATTCTCTCTCACTCTTTTCTCACTCGTCCTCCTTTTCTGTGAACCCTTACAGCCCTGATGTGTGTGTATGTGTGTGTGTGTGTGTGTGTGTGTGTGTGTGTCTCCCTTGAGCGAGCTGTTAAGTGCAGTCTCCAAAAAACTCCACAAAAGCCCATTGCAGTCAGCTAGAGTGACACACACACACACAGACACACACACACACACACACACACGAGTACAGAGTGACACTAACACGCACAGACACAATTTCATTCACACACTCAGATCCTCATCCACACACATTAAACACACACACCCTTACACTTGCACACAATGCACCTTTTCACACTCCCTCTGGGCAAACGAGGCAGAGTGGCAGAAGAGGCGAGGACGAGATAAATGATACAATGATATCCGGCCTGAGATGTCAGTGGAGCTGAGAGAGGA